>ML813629.1:10728-21416 GCA_009831015.1 Picea engelmannii | reverse complement strand
ATGGTTCATGCAATTTTTTTGACTTATTGTGTTTAGTTTTTTATTTGTTTTTCCCTACTCATTGAAGAATATTAAATGTGAACCACCCAATGATCTTCTTAAACATTTTTTGAATGGATACTAGTTTGTTACTTCTGGCTATCATTATAACAAGTGTTGCATGGCACCGTAGTCCCTGCCGGGTTGAATTGGGAATAAATGCACAAGGATGGGAAAAGGTAGCGGAGTCATATGGAAACTGCATCGAAGATGTGGAAAGCAGCATGAAGCACAGGTGGTATCCATGCAGTAAATGACACGTGGCTTGTAGAGTCCCATTTATTTTTTTAAAGTATATAATCTATCTTGTTATGTTCAAAATTTCTGTCTATCTTGTCTCTCTCTATGGAAGGACAAAAAAGTTATATTCAAATTAAATGAACACAATTTCTTGACATTCAACATAGTGGAAGATAAAAATTTATGAGGACATAAATATAAAAGGAGACAAAAAACAATTTAATTTGAAATATATCAAAAAATAATATTGTCTGTTACATATTCCTGAAAATTTAAATGCATTTGTCATATAGACTAGGATTGGGGCTCTCACCGACCATAAGCATAGTGGAAGATAAAAATTTATGAGGACATAAATATAAAAGGAGATAAAAAACAATTTTATTTGAAATATATCAAAAAATAGTATTTTATGTTACATATTCCTGGAAATTTAATTGCATTTGTCATATAGACTCGGATTGTGGCTCCCGCGGACCATAAGAGAAATATGTACAAGAAATAAGATTGTGGAAAGAAGAAGTGGGCGACTGTAGAGTGTAATACCTGAAAATAATAAATTGAAAGGTATTAGTATTTGGATAGACATTTCTATTTAAAAAAGTGGAATAATTGGGTTCATAAACAAAGCAGGGTGTGATCAGTATAGACTTACAGTGATGGTACATATCACCCCTTTTTCTATTTTCTTGTTGATGCCTTTTTATTGCTATCATCGACGGCTACTGGAATTGTGGCAACTGCATGTTACCTTTCTTCAGTGACCTGCTTCAATTCCCTTTCGAGCCATTATTCATCGTAGCTTCTCATTGGGGCGACATTGATCTCATTATGGATTTTTATGTTGAAATTTTTTTTTTCTAATTACCCGAAGTTGATAGAAAGATTACGCAGAGCCTGAACAATTTCCTCATTCTGTACCAAATAGTCAACTAGCCAGTTGTCGACGTCATCTTCACCATATTCAAGGATGTTGTAAAAAATTTCCAAAGACAATGCCTTAAAAATATCAACCTGTTTATCGAAGGCTTTCTTAGTTAAGGGCAAGGAGTTGACGATTAAGTTGGGGTATTCGAAGTCGTTGGTCCTTCCGGCTAAGTCTATTCTAGTCAGATTTGTGAATAATTTTTCTTTCTTTGATATGGCTTGTTTACATGAATGGACAATGAGATGCAGGTTCTTCAAAAAAAAATTTAGCATGCATTTAATTAAGTGATCCAATTTTTGGATGGGAGATCTTGTTGTCTTCTTCTTGTTTCTGTGATGTTGTTGACAATGGTGCCAAAAGGAAGGACTGTGTCTAAATAGAAATGTTCTTCATCTTTTAAATCCACCTACAAATGTTCGAGCAAATTATGTGCCCTCATTCCCAGGGATGATTTTAGGGGCTAAATTTTTCTCATGGGCTAATTTTCCATGGTTTTCCCAAAAACAAGATTCTGTATTTTAAAAATGATTCACCCAAATTTTATAGGATAAAATTATTTTACCTTAAAAATTGCCAAAATTTTATAAAAAGTATATAAAATACTTAGAAATTTGAATAATTTTACAAAAATATCGCCAAACATTTAAAGTTGACATATGAAGGATTAGTAAGATTCACCAAGGTTTCTACATTTTAAAATAAATTTCCATCCTTAAAATCATCCTTGCTCGTTCCAAGGGAAGTCATGGTTTGTGATGTTTCCCTCCCACGCCTCAGTAATCATTTCCATTCTTTTCTTGATATTATTCTCCATATATACTCTACACGATGCGAGGAGGCTGGAGGATCCTTTTAACTTGGCTGCAGGGGTGGCAGGCATGGCTACTGCTAAAGGAATGGAAAGCAATGGCATAGGAACCAAAGCTTCTTCCAATTCCTTGACCCGGTCCTTCAGTCTGGCATTCTCGGCCTCAATGCTTCCAATCGAATCATCAAGAGAGTCTGCGGTCGCTATGTGAAGTTGACAGATTTGGGGTGACCACATGACCGTAAGGTTAACCTCTGAACGAGATTTTTCTTTCTTATTTTTTACATCTTTTTTTTCAATAATTAATTTTGTGGACTCGCTGTCAAAAACAACACTTTGGAACACGAAGGATTCATCTTCGTAAAAAAAATTGGTATCAACTATGTCCATTGGATGATTATGCTGGATCGCATCTCCGGGCTGGTGAAGGTTGTCGAATACGCTCTCCAAATCAGGCTCAAGTTCCATGTTCTCACTCTCAATTTTGGGCTCTTCCGCCTGTCCCACAACTTTTTTTCTCTTCTTGTCCAAGGGAATCTTGTGAGAACTATCAATTTTAGGGTGAGGAGGGTCATTATCACTTCCTTCGTTTGAAGAATTTTGAGCTTCTTTATTGTTGTGGTGGGCCGTTGGAGAGATGCTTCAGGAAGTCATACTTTTGGGAGTGTTATCTATCGATTGAGAACTCTTCTCATTGAGGCATTTTCCCTTCTTCTTGTACAATTAAATGGTGCTTTACAGTGTGTCTAGGTCATCGACATTAGAAGAAGGAGTGTTTTCATCGGTGTCTTTGTTTTCTATCAGGTGTTTTTTTTTAAAAGAATTGTCAAAGCCAAGTGTTTGTAAATGTCCTAAAAAAAAATTATTAGGGTTGAACCCTCTTAGGATTTCAGCATATCTTAGGTTCAAGTTGTTGAAATGTGGTGTGAATTCATCAATTTTGTTGATGTTCCTCAACACGAAGTCCCTGACTTTCCAAGGAAGAGGAATGAACTATTTTTTTCTCTTCTCTTGGAATAGATGCAACCAGTAGTTGTATTTCCCTGCTATTTCTATAACAAAGATTATGTCCATAATGTGACATGGAAGGAGAGTAGATTTTTCCATGGAGCCAAAAATCCTTATCACAGTGTTATCCATATCTTCAAGTGCCCCCTTCCTGTCCAAAAACCTAGTTTCTTGGTCAGATATGCGGGGAGCATCTTCTCCTAACAACAAAACTTTGAAAACAGACACAAAGCCATTAAAAACCTCATAAAAATAGTGGGAGGCCTTGTTCTTCCACAAGGCCTAGTACCATAACGTTACTGGGTCGAATTCCTAGTTTACCTTATTGGACAGAGACAGTTTTGGAAACTGGCAGCAATGCGCTATCGAAAAAACCAAGTAGGATGACATATAAAAAAAAATCTTTTTTTTGAAGCTTGACTATTGGGAACAAATTTCAAGGGAAATTAGCTTGCCCCAATAAAAATGGCTTGTTCCTTGACTGTGAAATACAAAATATAAAGAGCCATGTGGGAAATAGTTGTTGCAGACTCTTGTCTCGTTATTCTTGTAAACAACCAGGAAATTTCCCGAAATGGATTTCTAAATGAACTAACCTGCAAGCTTGTGATATCTTCAGGAACTGCAATCAGTTCTTCCAGGAAATCGAGCAAGAGGTCCAACATGTTATTATGATTTCTTAGGAACTACTTGGAATCTTCTCCTTTGAATGTCAATGTTGGCTCTGACAATCTTAACATCTGGCGGAATACCTGAGATGACAAAAAAACAAAAGAGTGGTCCCGCAGTGGAATAATTCTTTGGCATTAAATATATTTATCAGCGCACCAAGAGACCAGCTCCTTACAGTTAAAAAATTCAAGGACACAACATGCACGAGCAATCCTAGAAGTCCAAATTACTTCATTCTGGGCGGCAGGGGATGAGTAATAAAAATATGCCCTAGACCACTGGAAGTTATAGTCCTTGCACCCGAAGATGTTCACTGCATATCCATAGAACTATTGTTGAGATGATGCCATAGGTTTATGAGTACATTTTTTTTCTCCAGACGATGGTTGAAATGAACAATTGGAGGCGATAATATAACCCTCCTCAAATGTTGGTTCAATTCTTGTGAATGGGAAATATCCACGAGCCTTTTGCTCATTAATGACAATATTTATGGGTGTTGCATGATGAGTTGTTAGAATTGAAGCTTACTTATTGCATATTTAGAAGTGTGAAGGTGGTAGGTATGGTGAAGAGAAATTAAGGATTGGAGGTTTCATGAATGTGCCAACCCAACGACGGGCGAACGACATTCCATGATTTTAAAATCAACACTCAGAAGGGATAATATAATCCTCTGTAAATCTTGGTTTAATGTGTATTAATAGGAGATATCCTCGAGCCTTTCTCTCATCAATGAAAATCTATATGGTTCCTACATGATGAGTTGTTAGAATTAAATCTCACTAATTTCATATTTAGAAACAAGATATATATATTACAACCTGAGTGGGCCTAATGGTTAAGAACATGTGTTTCCTCTTAAGAGGTCACAGGTTCAAATCCAGAGGGGGGTAGGGTATGTATACCTTCATAGACTTTACCAGTCAAATCGTTGGGCGAAGGGGGGTCCCTTGTCCCACAAACAAGGGGGTCTCATACACCAATTTGGTGTGTTGGCTTGGTTGTGACCTTAAAAATAGATTATTATTATTATTATTATTATTATATAAACATTTTTTTATTATACACAAGTGCGAAGTCGACGGAGATAGGGAAGAGCAAGAAAGGAGTGGAAAGGTATGAAAAGAGGTTGGATGAGATTCAAAATAGGGTTACGGGGGATACTCAGAAGAGGTGAGTGTCCAACGGTCAAATTTTATGTCTCGAAATTTTTGACTGCAAAACGTGTAAAACGGAAGAGAGCATGATGGGGTAGTTCAGCGGATGATTTGTATATTTGTGGAATTCTGGGAAAGTGGCTAAGTATGGAATAGGGAAAAGGTCGGTCGAACTTGTTTTCAGAATTAAGGATTGAAGATTTCGTGAACGGGCCAACCTGACGACGTGCAAATGACATTCCATGATATTTGATATTAACACTCGAAAGGGATACTATAACCATCCAAAATTTTTGGTTTTATGCGTATTAATGGGAGATATCCTCAAATATTGGTTTAGCATTAACGATTGCTAATTGCATAATCAGAAATAAGACCTTATATACACACACACACATAATATATATATATATACAATATTTTTTATTATAAATAAGACTCTTCTATATATACATAAGTATGAACATCAGTCAGACGGGCTTGAAAGTAGGGTTGCAAGTGATACGAAGGAGAGGTGAGCACCCGACGGTAAAATTATATGTCTTTATAATATATATATATATATATATATATATATATATATATATATTAAGTAAAAAAGATGGGGTAGTCCAGCGGACGGTTTGTATATTTGCGGAATTTTGGGTGTTGTTTGCAGATCGTGGAACAATGGAAGGGAAACTTTGAGCTCGCCTGTCACAGAACCCGCAATCGAAAAAGTGGTAAGTATGGAATAGAAAAACGGTCGATCGGACTCGTTTTCGCAAATATATTGAAATTTGTAATAGATATCCCATTACCTGGCAAGATCTTGTTTGCATCTATATCATGGAATTATGGGTGATGTTTGCAGGTCCTAGAACAATGCAAGGGTAATCTTGAACCCACCTGCCCAGTAGGCCGCAACGAAAAAAGTCGATAAGTATTTGTAATAGATATCCCATTACCTGGCAGGATATTTTCTGCATGTTTATGTACAAGTTGTGTAGGAACAATTATTATGACGGTCTCCTCGAGGCAGGGATGATTTTAAGGATGGAAATTTATTTTAAAATGTAGAAACGTTGGCAAATATTACTAATCCTTCATATGTCAACTATAAATGTTTGGCAATATTTTTTTAGAAATATTCAAATTTCTAAGTATTTTATATAGTTTTTATAAAATTTTGACGATTTTTAAGGTAAAATAATTTTATCTTATAGAATTTGGGCGAATTATTTTTAATATAGCGAATCTCATTTTTGGAAAAACCATGGAAAATTATCCCATAAGCAAAATTTATCCCCTAAAATCATCCCTGCCTCGAGGCATGGTGAGTTGTTAGCATTAAAACTCAGTTATTAAATACTTGGAAAGAAGTGCAAAGGGCGTGGGCACAAGAAACAAAAATTAGGAATTGGATATTTCTTGAACCCACCAACCCAACGATCCACGAAATAAATTTGAAGAAATGGAAAAGTATGGAAAGTGGACAGACGAGATTCAAAATGGGGTGACAATAGTTCCATAGGAGACATGAGGACTCGACGATCAAATTGTATGTCTCATAAGTTTTTAGTGAAAAATGTGTACCATGGAAGAGGGGATGATAGGTAGACTGTGTAATACGAAATATGGTATGATGTGAGAGACTGGTTGTAAATTTGTATATCGTGGAAGTAAGGGTGTTGTTTGCAGGTCAGGGAACAATAGAAGTGCAATCTAGAGCCTACCTACCCGGGAATCCGTGGTCGGAGAAGTAGTTGGGTATGGAATGGGGAAGTGGTCGGTCAGAGTAGCGATATTAAAGAATGAGTTCAAATGTGAACACGCGAGTCCGCCAACCTTCATAGCTAGAAATTTTCGGAAAAACGACTAAGTAATGAGAAAGATCAAGTACAGGGAAAAGAGAAACAATAATTTGGTTAAGTATAGAAGACATAAAATAAGGATTAATATATTCACATCTATAATAGATATCCCATTTCCTGGAAAGATGTTTTCTGCATGTTTCTAGAGAATTTATATACTTATTACATATACTTGGAAAGAAGTGCGAAGGTGGCGGGAAAGGAAAACAACAACTAGGAATTGGAAATTGTCTGAACCTACCAACTCGACGATCCATGAAAGAGATTGCAAGAAATGGTTGTGGAAAGTAGTCAGACGGGCTTCAAAATAGGTTGACAAGGGTTCCCGAGGAGACGTGAGGCCTCGACGGTTAAATTGTATTGATCAGGACTTTTGAGTGAAAACTACGTAACACGAAAGAGGGGCTGATGTAGGAGTCTGGAAGTCAATTTTTATATCGCAGAAGCTGGGAGGCTATTTGTAGGTCAAGGAACATTGTAAGTGCACTCCGCCTGTGTGAGAATATGCAAGAGAAAAAGTCGGGTAAGTATGGAATTGGAGGCGCGAAAGAGATTCCAATAAATGGTGAAATATGGAAAGCAGATGTAGGGGATTCAAAATGGGGTGACAATAGTTCCTCAAGAGACGAGAGGACCTGAAGGTCAAATTATAGGTCTCGAAACTTTTGTGTGAAAACTGTGTATCATGGAAGAGGGTATGATGTGGGAGTGCGGCAGTAAATTTGTATATCGTGGATGTTGAGGTGTTGTTTGCAGGTCACAGAACAATGGAAGTGCAATATAGAGCCTGCCTGCCCGAGAATCCGCGATCTGAAAAATTGGCTAGGGATCAACTCGCTAGGGGTCGGTCGGAGTCGCAATATAAAAGAACGAGCGCAAATGTGAACCCATGAATTTTCCAACACGTGCATTGAAACATTTTCGGAAAAACGACTAAGTAACGAGAAAGAGAGAGTAGAGGAGAAAAAGAAACAAGAATTTAGTTAAGTATATAAGAGGGAAAAAAAGGTCCAATATATTCAAATCTGCAATAGATATTCCATTTCCTAACAAGATTTTTTCTGTATGTTTCTGGAGAAGTTGTATACATATTTCATATACTTGGAAATAAGTCTGAAGGTAGAAATCATGGGAAACAACAACTAGAAATTGGAAATTTCTTGAACCCGCGAACTCGGCAATCCACGAAAGAGATGTGAAGAAATGGTCAAGTGTGGAAAATGGTCGGAAGGGATTCAAAATAGGGTGAAAAGGGTTCCCAAGAACACGTAAGGCCTCGACTATCAAATTGTATATATCGTAACATTTCAATGAAAAATGTGTTACACATTAGAGGGGATGATGTAGGATTCTAGAAGTAAATTTGCATATCGCAGAAGCCGAAGTGTTTTTTGCAGGTCACAGAACAATGGAAAGTGAAATTTAGACAAAGAGGAAGCATTCGGTCGGAATCGCCATATAAAATCATGGATGAAAATGTGAACGCCTGAATCTGCCAACTATGAGACCATCGAGCCATGCCAACGATAAGAGATGTTAAATTCAAAAAAGAAGCAACAACCAAGACTCCAAGGCAATTTTTTTAATAGTAAATCCATTAAAAAAAAATTATTGGGCATTGTATATCTATCCATAGAAATTGGACCGAGTTCTTTGGGCCAAAAAATTGAACATATTTTCCATAAACATAGGCACGGGATCTACAACATGCAGGAGCCATTGAGATGCTCTTCAACATCCATACAAAACTGATTACCATGTTTTTTTTAGGAAATCCTTACAGTCTTCTCCTCGGTGGGTCAATGTTCGGTGCCCTGATCTCAATATATTGCAGAAGACCTAAGGTGACAAAGAAACAAGAGAGTGGTTCCATAGTGGAATAAATCCTTGGCTTGAAGCAGATGAACAACAGTCCTGCGGAAAAATTGATAGTTCTCATAAGCTTCCCGTGAGGACAAAGACGAAAAATGTTGCAGGGAAAACTGTTATGGGATAAATCTGTAGGTGCGGACACTAACCGATCTCCCTAGATCCACCTGGTATCTAGAACAAAATAGGACAGAATACTACTCTTTCCCTAGATCTAGTCTATTGAATGAACTAAGAGATAAGGGTTACGGACATACCTTATGAACACTCTCCTTATATCTCTGTTGTTCCAAGCTTTGCTCCAATGCTCTTGTCCCATTCAGATCACAACAAAATGAACCAATCAAAGTAAAGGCAGATTGAGATATTCAATGACTAGTCTATACATATGATCAAGGAATTATGTAATAAAGTGATATCATCTTTATGGGAAAGGGACATATTGTTGTATTAGATTAATTGAAAGTGAAACTTACAACCTGAGCCTTGATGTCATAGGTCTCCTTTCGATGGCTTCCAAATCTGACACACACACTTGCTCATGCATGAAGAAAATCAACTACTTGTGATGACCTTGTTGTTGTCTCTTGTTGATGTAGCATCAGTCCTCCACACAGTCTTGCACTGATTCTCTAATCAATCTCTTGCTAACTTGCTACTTGCTCAACTTATATTAACCCTTTCTATGAGCAATCTCTTCAATATATAGGAAGAGATAGATTAGTTACTTGGATAGGGAATGATCCCAAGATATCTGGAATGACAGTACTTGAGTAACCACTCGAAATCCAACTCACCCTTCTAGAAGATTCGAGATCTTTATCTTTTTCCTCTTAAAGAGCATGTTCGCACACTCACCTTGAGTACAGTGCGAGAAGTTCGCACCCCAGCTTAAAGCAGCATGCGGGAATTTAGCATTCTCGCAGGTGAATATATAAGCAGCCTGCGAACATGTTTCAAAATGTAAATTCTGGAAGAAGACAACTGTAACTTTTCTCATGAAAGTATTCTTGGTAAAGAGCTTGATTTTACATTATCATGATATCACCATGACATCATCACAATGACCAAATTTGTGGATAACATAATTCCCCCGAAGTCTGAGAGTGGAACCAGTGATAGTCGATAGACTTTGTAAGCTGCATGTGTGTGTCAAGAACCAAAAGCACATCTATTCAGAGACCTGCAAACATTCAAGCATCAGCAGAATATCATGTATATCAATTCCGAGGTAGGAATTCCCATACTCATATCATAGACTGATGATATCGTAAACCAAGGTCATGGCCACCAATCATACACTATGGATCCATGTCGTCACTATATAACACAGCCACCTGAATACACTGTGGATCTGTGTGACAAATTTTCAGTCAAGACGACATAGCCACGAAGCATACACAGTGGATCTATGTATCGCAAAATACACATACTCCATCGCAACCTGGATCATAAAGACAATATCTATGGTCTTCAATCTCGTCGCCCAAAGTACGAATCTGGCCACGTGATTACATGTGTCGAAGTCTAACATGGTAGAAACCACTTGATTACCGGTCATTGATGTATACCGTTAACAAGTGCGAGGGAAATCACCATTGATGTCAATGACTCCCAAGGTACGATAGTACAATCCATCGACTGTGAATAAATGAGTTGATGTCGAACACTCGATGGAATCTCTTGATCAGGGGTCAATGATGTAAGCCCACTGTTGAAAGCGAGAAACTTGTCATTGAGGCATGCAAGCTTCAAGGTACTAAATAATTTCTAAGTCTTAATTCCGGAGAATGTGCTGAAGTCGACAGAACCAGACTCGTCACAGGAGGGCCTTGATGTATCCCACATCAGTGACATGAAATGAGTAACAGAGTTTGAAAGTGAAACAGAGCATGTGACAATTGGACTTTGGACACAAGGAAGGCTGACACGGAATGAAAGCATAACTCCAGATGGCCAACTCAAAAGAGGTTTGGACTGCTCTTGAACATATGGATGACACAACCAATGATTTGGCAGCATTGACTCAAAGACGACACATGGAAAGACCTTGTTATTGAATCGAATGAGAGACAAATGGATTTCCCAAACCGGCTTCAAATGATGAATAG
>ML813628.1:150352-185951 GCA_009831015.1 Picea engelmannii | reverse complement strand
TGAATTAGTAATGACTACCTTGAATGATCTCCCCAAATCTTGGGAATCATTCATTCAGGGAATATGTTCAAGAAGAAGGCTAACAAGTTTTAGCAAACTTTGGGAGGATTGCACTCACGAAGAAGCTAGATTGGCAGCAAGAGAAGATAAACTAGGCGATGAGGAAAATCAAGTTTTAGCAGCTCATGCAAGAAAAGGAAAGAGGAAGAAGGAAGTCCATGCGCATAAGAATCCTCATAGATTACAAAAGACTCGAAAGATTAAAAAGGATTTCTCCAATTACAGACGTTACATCTATCAGAATATGGGACATGTTATCGCACAAGTTGTAGGTTGGGAAAAGCATGACCCAACCAAAAATTGGTGACAACTAGGAGGGAACCTACCCATTATCACTTTAGGTAGGTGTCCCCGTCACTTTAGAGGTGAGGTAGTCACCTCAAGGGGGGAATCTTAGTGACCCTAGGGGGAAATGAGATGGAAAATGATACGTATAAATGGATGTCCCTAGAGGTAAGTTCTAAGTGGCATGAAGAGCTTGGGAAGTTTCAAGGGTTGTCGAATGAGTTGAGTGACCTACCAAGTGTGAATACATGCCCGAGACACAACGAAAACAAAGCATATAATGTAATATGTTAGTTGGACAAGCAATTTAAGATTGTTGTCACTAATTGCAACAAAATTAAATGATATATATCATCTCAATAAAGATAACAAAGGTTGCAATATAAGTGCTAAGCATATGATAAAATAAACAAGAGGCAAGCTAGTGGAAGCTAGCTCAACTCACCAATGATTAAGCAATAACTTTAGCACAAAAAAGCAAGGCTGAAACAAAAGGTTGTTGTAGTGATAGTATTGTTAGAAATAATAGATGTGCTCGTTTAACCATAGACAATATAGCAATATTGTCACCCAAGCATAGGCCGAAGCCACCCCTGAGCACCTTAACCTTGACAGAGAATGATTCTGGAAGCAAACTAATAGCCAACCAAGGCTAATGCACCAAGCAAAGATAACCAAAACTGATCAGAAAGTCCAACCATAACCAATAGAAAGTCTGAGCCTAAACCGAGAATACAGATTGTAGTAGCTGCAGCTACTCCCAAGACTTGCGCACTTGCCCAGTTTCTGCAGTGCACACTTCTTCGTTGTTGTAATTTGGAGCTATGTGTACCAAATGAGGTCTGGCTACTTGTATTTATATTGTTTTTCCTGAGTTGTCTGGGCCGACTTCTCATTCGGGAGGCTAAATACTTAATATTAAATATTTCTTTGAGTCGACTTGTCTTCTAGGGTTATGTTTAATGCTTTAGGGTTTCTTCTTGCTTCCCGAAATAATCTATTCTTGTTAGGGTTACACGTGGAGGTAAATACCTCCCCCAACTACCATAATATCAACACTCCCTCCTAGATAGGGAGGTATTGAAGGCAATGGTCTTGAGCACAAACATACCATTCAACCTGTAGCATCATCATAGTTGTACAGACTATCTCATGATTATATCACAAGCACCATCATCACTATCATCTGATATCATCAACCGCATCATCTCTCGAAGCCATACTCTATCTGAGTAATCAAGCATGATGTTGAATAAGTCACTCACTCCACTGAGTGATACAAGGACCATTCTTCTAAGCTTGACATACATCCTAGAAGAATGACTATCCCAAAAGATGCTAAAAGCTACACGATGGACTACAGAGACCATTCCTATAGGATTGTCAATCTAGGACTATTTTCTAATCGAGTCATATGTACCATAGAGATCCATCTCAACCTATATGCCTTAGAAAATATCGGTCTTGAACCATTTTCCTAATTGGGCCACAATTTGTGCCTTTAGGAAAAATAGTAGTCCATGATATGTCAACAAACTGTCAACCTGGACCATTCTCCATGGAGAGAATACTTGTCCAACAACAATATGTTCTATCTGGACCATTCTCCACCTGGAGAATGTCTGTCCACAAGCACACTGACTATCCATCTAGCTGATAATAATTTTCAACACTACTGATAGTCTACATGGCAATCATAATAATGGCATTCAATAGAACACAACTGTGTTTATCCATAGTAGTACACAACTACAATCCAGTGGTACACTACCACACCAAGTAGCACACGGTTTCTCAATTAGTGACACATAGTCACAACCAGTGGAACATATCCACCACAGTCGCATACATCTATTGTCCAAATACATACAGTCTCCATAGCAATCATATCATCTGATATCAACCTGCACATAAAACAATATCATGATATAAACTGAGTCATCTAGGCCATTCTTCCACTCACATATGTGAGATCTGGAAGAGCATCTGTACTCAGAAAGTAAAACATCACCCATGATATTTCTAGGCTATTCTTCTCAAGCATAGAATAATACTTGTCATTATTTATGAGCCTAGACCATTCATCTAACTGGGCCATTCCTTTGGCACTAAACAAAGTGCAACCTGGAGAGAATGAGTCTGCCCTAGGGAATGCCTGGAGCATTCACCTAATTGGACCATTCCTCTGACACTAAACAAAGTGCAACCTGGAGAGAATGAGTCTACCCTAGGGAATGACCGTCCTGCACCAACCTCCAAAATGGACCATTCTTCGAAACTGCTCACAACTGTGAACTTTGAAAGAATGATTGCCCGACGAGGCTGACCATTCTACTTGACCACTACTGAGAGTGATTTCCAAGAAGAAAGACTGTCCTAGACCATTCCCCCACACTGCCCACAAGGGGAATCGTTGTCTATGGTACGTCAACAATCTATCGAACCATTTTCATTACGAAAATGATCGTCCGATCTGGACCATTTTCTAAACTGGAAAATGCTTGTCCGTCAAAAATCTCAAACCACTTTCCGAACTGGAAAGGAACTGCTCATCCTGGACCATTTTTCAAACTGAAAAAATGATTGTCGATAAATCAATAACACATTAGTGCTCCCTCCCAACTTGGGAGTAATCTCTTCCTTTTTCAATAAGGAATTCGTCTCCACGAGCTCCAGCTTGTTCTCTTGAGTACACAAGATTTTTTATCTTGGACAAAGGTTTTACCAATATATCTTCTATCTGCTCATCTGTGGAAATATATTGGAGAACCACTTCTCTTTTCTAGACTTCAGAACGAAGAATGTAATGCTCGATCTCAATGTACTTTGTTCTGTTTGGAACACTGGTTTTCTCTAAAGGCTTCATATAGCTCTGATCATTACAGTATATCATGGTTGGATTCAACTCTTTTGTTTCCCGCTAGCTCATGACATCGTGGCAAGGCTCAAACTGGAACATATCCATGTGGCACTTCTTTTGTCATCATGAGATTTTGTGATGGATTAGCAATCCATCATCCTAGACATTTGAGTAACCATTCTGATACAATATCTCTGTTATAGAAAGTTTTCACCACGCTTCTGTTGTGCATGAGAGGCTCTGCACCAAGTTGTTTGAATCCATACAAGATCTTCTTCCATCTGCATACAAGGGTCTCTTTCTGGTATACCTCAAAACCTTGAGGTTGATCTACATACGCTTATTTGTTCAATTACTCTGTTGAGGATAACAATACTTACATTCATATGATGTAAACTCCAACCCATGGATATTGCGGACAATATAATGGCTCAGGTAGAGGTACGTCTGGTTTACTAGAACAAGCTATCATCATAGTCTTCTCCCTCCATCTGGGAGAACCTCTAGTTCTGAATCTCACAATGCATCCATTCATAAGTCTTTCATACATTGTTCTTCATCACAACTTCTATTTCTTATGCTTGATTGCTTCTAGTGGGTTCAAACCAAGCTGGTAGTCTTGTGATTCTCGATATAATGACTGGTTGTTTTGGCTTTTCTTTCTCTCTTGGAATTTTCATGTTCTTCCTCATGTTTCTCTTTAGCTCTTGGGTCCATGCAGTTTTTTATAGATTCCATGCCCTGAAGATTCCAACTTCTTCCTTTCATCATAGGATCATGGATGTGGATGGACACCAGGGATACTTTAAGGCTTCTTTTCGAAGAAAACTTCTCCTAAAGTCAAATTGAACATGTGTTGTTTTTCATGGCTGCTACCATTAATGGGAACATGGATAGATACTTCATAATCCTCAACGGATCATATTATTTAGGATTAGATTCCTCCTAATCCTTGCTTCATGCATGAATGCATGCTCTTCTTTTGGAATTATATAATTGGCTCCCTCCATCTAAGAGAGTTCACACTTCCGTCTGCATCCTTATTGCCTTCTGCAAAGTGTCACAAGTCTTTTTCTAATTTCCTCTTGATTGTTGACTTCTTTCTCTTTTTACTTCTTCTGGGTTTCTGCAAGTTTTATTCTGATTTCGGCTTATCTTAAAGTTGTTACTTATGTTAATAGCTTCCAGAGGAATTGTTACCAAGGATTGTCAATGTACTTCATCTTTTCATGTGTATTGATTGACTTGTAGTCATCATGATAACAATCCTTATCTTGTTATTCTTCCATAGGTATTGTTTCTCTTTGAACATCTTATCTTCTAAGAAATAGATATGCAAGATATGTACAAAAATTATGTAAACATGGTATGTACAAGAATTATGAAGAATATTGTTACCTTGTCTTAGAAGAAGAAGTTTGTTTTTATCCTGCTTGGCCTTCTTTGAGGGTTCCCTTTCTTCGGCAACTGATGCTTCGTGTGTTTCCTTCCTTTTCTTTAACTCGAGAAAATGATTCTTGTAGTGACCATATTTTCGACAGTTGAAGCATTGTATTTTTGACATATCTTTACCTTGATTTGGTTTCTTCCTTGAGCCAAACTTCTTTTTATTCCTGAAATTCTTGAACCTTGTTGTGAAGGCTTGATCATCGTATTTCTTTTGGGGTTTCTATTTTACACTAATCCTTGATTCTTCTTGTGCACAGAAAGTCCAAAGTTCTTCAAATGTGGGATACTCCTTCCTTGTGTTCATGCTTGCGGCAAATGCATCCCATGTCTTGGGAAGACCATTGAGTACTATATTTACTAGTTCCTTTTTTGAAATGATTTCTTCAATAGCTTGTAGTTGATCTCTTAACCGAGAGATTCTCACAAAGCATGATGTTATGCTTTCATCATCATTCATCTTCATGTCACAAAGCTCATTCTTCAGACTCATTACTTTGTCCAATGTTTTTAACTGAGAAGAGGTTTGTTAGGGCATCGTACATCTTCTTGGATGAGTCAAGATGGGAGATGTAGGGTATCAAGTGGTATTTTATAGAATCCACTATGATATTCATGGCATTGATGTCATTGTCCTTGAACTTTTCCATAACTACAATGTTGTGAGGTTCCTTCTCTTTTCCTTCTTCAAACTGTGGTTCCATAACCTTTCCTTTCACGATATCCAACACTTTATTCTTGGCAAGGATGAGGTCAATCCTTGTCTTCCACACTCTGAAGTTAGAAGCCCCTTCTAACTTGTTTTCTGACTTCATAGAGTAAGCCATAACTGCTTTGACTTGGTCAACCTTTGACTTTGACCAAAAAATCAAACTTGACGTCTTAGCTTGTTGAGAGTACCAGGAGGTGCGCTAGGCTAGGGCACACTATGCTATCTAGAAATTAGGTCAATCTCTTCACTTAAGGTGCCTCAACAAGAGGGTAAGGGTTTCGTTGCTGCAACAAAAACTGGCTGCAACTGCAACTGTAACTGAGCAAATCCTCCCAATCTATCTTCCAGCGGTTAGACTGTCTGAAGATAGTGTGGGGCCATAACCTGTTAGAAATAAGAGATGTGCTCGTTTAACCATAGACAATATAGCAATATTGTCACCCAACCATAGGCCGAAGCCACCCCCGAGCACCTTAACCTTGACAAAGAATGATTCTGGAAGCAAACCAATAGCTAACCAAGGCTAATGCACCAAGAAAAGATAACCAAGATTGATCAGAAAGTCCAACCATAACCAATAAAAAGTTCAAGCCTAAACCGAGAATACAGATTGTAGTAGTTGCAACTGCAGCTACTCCCCAGACTTGCGCACTTGCCCAGTTTCTTCATTGCACACTTCTTCACTGCTGCAATTTGGAGCTATGTGTACCAAATGAGGTCTAGCTACTTGTATTTATATTGTTTTTCTTGAGTTGTCTGGGCCGACTTCTCATTCTGGAGGCTAAATACTTAATATTAAATATTTCCTTGAGCCGACTTGTCTTCTAGGGTTATGTTTTATGCTTTAGGGTTTCGTCTTGCTTCCTGGAATATTTTATTCTTATCAGGGTTACATGTGGAGGTAAATACCTCCCACAACTACCATAATATCAACAATTATCAGCCTTATGGTTGTAGCAAACCAAGCTTAACAAAAGAAAAATCAGCCACAAGAAACCACCTCTAACTAGACCAATAGGTGTGTTAGGCTTAGTAGAGAGTTAGGGTAAAGTTAGGGCTAAATCCTAGGGTTAGTTTAGGAATTATTAAGCATTAGAGGTTTATTTTTTTGCAGCCCTAATGGTTGTAGGTTATTTTTGTAACAACAACAATAAGTTTTGGTTGAAAGGGGATGCCTCAGTGAGGCAAAGGAGCCAAAGGCTCAAGGAACACTTTCCCAAAGACACAACTTTAAAACTTGAAATTTGTACATTTACCAAGGCAACAATTTATTTCTCCAATGCAACAAGGAAATGACTAGTGCCTTAAAAAATTGGATTAATGGAGTCAAACAAAGAAAGAGATAGAGGTACTACCTCCTTTGGGGTGTAAATCCTCTTACTCCCCAAGGCAAGTATCTCTAGCTAGGGTATCTCTAGCTAGGGTTTAGGCTAAGAGAGTGTATGCCCTTATACTTCTCTTAGAAAAATCTTGTTAAACCAATAACATGTAAGCATAAAGTGATGGAGACTAAAGTGGGGTTGTATGCCCTTATTCTTCCCACCTATCTCTAGCAAATAAGCTTGACTTGAACAAGAAATGATAGCAACAATGTAAAAACCTTACCAATTCAAGAAAAACTCTAAGACAAACCACCACAATAGCAATAAAATAGCCTTCCAAGGATTGTGCATCACTTCCATCAACAAATAATCCAAGAGATAGCCATAAACAAGAGCACAAGAGAGAGAACTAGCCAAAGATTGCAAAAATTTCATTCCAATACTTCTCACAATGGGAGAGTTGTGTTATGAAATTAGATCTTATGATCTCTATTTATACAAAATGTCTCCAAAATAGTTTGTCCACATAATTTTAGGGTAAACCACAAGACTAGGGGTCAACAACCCTAATCTTTCCCCTTTATACAAACAATATTAAACAATTCACTTAAAATTTAGTTTTACACAAAAATAAACCCTAACTTAAGGTGACGTCATGCTTTTAGGGGACGTTTTGACACTAGGAGCAAGTCGTTGGTGTTGGAGTGTAGTTAGGATTCCCAAAGCCACATGTCAATCATCCAAGATATGTATTCATGATCAAAGCCTCATTCTCCTCAAAATATCCTTGTGTCAATGAATAACAACCTCACCACCAAACCCTAGCCCTCCTAGATGACATCATGCCTCCAAAGGTGACATTTTTCCTCTCCTAGACAAATTGTTTGGCATGTGAGGGCTAGGTCATGTTGTCCACAATGTCTTCTAGGCCTCTGAAGGTATGTCTCTCTCATCCAACATGTGGGCCCTTGGCATCCAACCTGTGGGCTTCAAGCCCCATGGAAGCCCAAGCTAGGCTTGTTCCTCCAAAATTGTCCACCAACTAGGTCCGCAAAGACAAATAAGAACGCCCTCCGAGGATCTCAAGTCAAAATATCATGATAAGTAAATCAAGTCAATAAATGAGCCTCCTAAGCATGTGCATCAAAGATTACCCCTCCTAAGCATGTGCATCAAACAATTAAGTGCTCAAAGACATTATGCGACTTGCCAAGCTTGGATATGGGAGGGTTGACGAGGTGTCCTATTGGGTATATCTTTCCCTAGGTTAAGGAGTGTTTCCCAGAGATCCCTCTCTAATCCATGTAAAGTGGATAAAGTGGTTAAGGATCAAGACTCAATGGGCAAGGGTTTCATGACATACAAGGGGTTATAGTGTCTCATTTATGGGTGCCTTTGTAGAGGGTGTGTGGCACCTTCGTTTGCAATACATTTTTTCCCAAGCCCGTCGTTTTTCCATTATTTGTTTCTTTCATGTTTTAAGGATGAGTTGAAGGCCACTTTCATGGCGTGGTGTCCAGACAATGACAGTGTCACTCACAAATATCTTGCGGAAATGAGAAGGTTGGCTCGTGATGAGACCCCCTTTCTCTCAGTTGTGCAACTGAGAGCCACTACCCTGGATTGGTGGCTATATGATGGTAATGTCATACCACTAGATACCCATGATCGTGATAGGTCGGCTCGTGATGAGACCTCCTATCCTCCAACTAACCCCCTAAGCATTAATTTATTCTTGTGGGTCCCCCTTTTCTTACTGATAAGCGTTTCATTGCTTTCTTGGGGGGTCTGTGGGTGAAGCATTTTGAAGGTTTATATATAGAATTTTATCTTTTACCCAACAACAATCCCTTTGGTCCTTCAGTCCCTTCTTCCCATAGAATGAGGGACAACCCCTTCTTGGGCCAATACACCCTAAAATACCAAGAGATAAGGAGGTGGGGGGTTAAATTGATGAAAATTGGTAAGTATGGTCGGGAACGGTACGATGGCTCTTCAAGGGAGTTCCTAGTAGCAAACCCATTCCTGAGGAAGATCACTTACTAGGGCACAATGTCAACCACCAAGTTGAAACAGGGCAAAAGGCATAATGTTCAAGCATATGTCATGAAATCTAAAGCAGTCTAAGATACAACATATTCAAATGCCTCAAATATTGAAATGACACTCACCATAATACCTGACTTGTACCTCATGGAGGAAGGCCCAATGCCTCTCTAAAGCTAGTTGGTGTGGTGGATTCCATTTGAAAATCCGGACCTCTGTAGTGGTGCAAAGGGTCTCCATCTGTGCAAGTGTATATTGTTGGTCATGTGGTCTCTTGGCACTCCATATCTACAACCTGAGGGCCTCGAGACATGATATCCTTAGTTATCCCATAAAATGGAGATAACATGACACATTGCAATAAACTGTCCCAACTCTAAAGGTCAAGTTAGAAAAGGAAAGTATAAAATACATCATGCTCATGCCACAGAAGATGATGAACTTGATCAAGAGAGAGCCAAATAAGATGACTCAAGTGAAGAATACGTATTGATATTATTTCTTACAAGTACAGTCACTCATGGAAGTGACACATGGCTCATTGATAGTGGTGCTTCTAAGCACATGACATGTTACAAGGATTCTTTCTCAGAATTACTTCAGAAGGATTCACCTCACAAGGTGAAGCTTGGTGATGAATATCAATATCCCATTAAAGGAGTAGGAGAAGCATCTTACAGATTAGATTCCAGAAAACCTATGAAGATGAAGGATGTTTTATATGTACCTGGTTAGAATCTCCTCTCTATCTCAACTTTGGATGATAAAGGATTCAGAGTTTCTTTTATTGATGGTGAAGTTCTCATGTGGCCAAAGGGAAAGTCTATTGATGACGTTATAGTAATTGGTATTCAAGAAGGAGGTCTATAAAGTTAAAGGGACATTCAATTTCAGTATTAGTACACACTATAGTCACTCCAAGTGAGCTTTGGCACAAGAGATTTTCTCACATACATTACAAATCCCTACTGATCATGAGCAAGATGGTGACAGGTTTGCCAAAAATCCAAGTTAATCATGAAGGCATATGCAAGGGATGCGCACAAGGCGAGCACGTGAAGAAACCATTTCCAAGTAGTGATAGCAAAGCCAAAGGAGTCTTGGACATCATACATTCAATCGTGTGTGGACCAATGTCAGCCACTTCACTTAGCGGGTATGTATACTATGTTTTCATTTATTGATGATTTCTCATGTAAAACTTTGATTTATTTTTTGAAAGCTAAAAGTGAAGTATTCAACAAGTTCAAAGAATTAAAGGCACTTCTGATGAATTCACATCATTCAAGGAATTCACATCAGATGAGAATTCACATAAGATGAATTCACATCAGATGAATCCATGGCATTCTGCAAAGAAGTTATATTAAGAGGGAGCTCTCTACTCCCTACAATCCTCAACATAATGGTGTGGTAGAAAGAAAGAACGATACAATCATGGAAGCAATAAAGGCCATGATTCATGATCAAGACTTATTGATGCATCTGTGGGCATAAGCATCTGGGAATGCAGTGTATGTGTAGAACAGAAGTCCCCATCATTTACTTGGGAACAATACACCATACAAAATGTTTATAGGAGAAAAGATAGAGGTCAACCACCTGAGGATATTTGGTTTTCTAGTGTATGTGCATGTCCCAAAGGACAAAAGGTCAAAGTTGGACCCTTCAGGCAAGAAGGGCATATTTTTTGGATACAAAGAGACATCGAAGGCATACAGAGTCTACATCCTTGGTCACCGACATATTGGGACTAGTAGAGATGTCACCTTCGATGAGGATGCAACTTTCAGTAGATCGAGACAAACTCATTCAGATGAGATTCATGATGAGGAACCTGAAGCTCCCAAAGTTACAGATACAAATGTAGGTGATGATGTTGTACTAGAAGATCATGACATGGAAGAACCACATAGACTTGTAGATTCATCCAGAGAGATGAATACAAAGAAGAGAAGATCGACTTGGGCTCGTGAAATTATTCAGGATGCAGATAAGTATGGTGCTCCAGATGGATCTCTCTGAGAAAGCAAGAGACCACGACCGTACTCTAGTTACATGGCATTATTAAGTGACATTATTGATGTTGATCCTACCAGTTATGAAGATACTGCAGAGAAGAAAGAATGGAAGGATGCCATGATTGAATAATACCAGTCCATTGTAAAGAATGATGTTTAGGATGTGGTTTTGAGACCGAAAGAGAAAACAATAGTAAGTTCTAAGTGGATTTACAAGACAAAGACTTCAACAGATGGCAGTGTCGAGAAATACAAGGCAAGGTTTGTGGCACGTGGTTTCTCTTAGAAAGAAGGAATAGATTATGAGGAGACATTTTCTCCTGTGGTGAGATAGACTTTGATTAGAACTATACTTGCGATAGTTGCAGTGATGAAGTGGAAGCTACACCAAACAAACGTAATTGCAGGATTGTTTGATCTCGAGTTAAAGGTGACTTGTATCTGGTGTGACAACCAGAGTTGTGTGAGGTTGTCAGAGAAGTCGATGTTTCATGAAAAGTCCAAGCATATTGAGATCAGGTACCATTACATCAGAGATATAGTATAGAAGGGAGCAGTGAAGCTCCAATATGTCGCTACAAATGAGAAGATAACATACGTGTTGACCAAGCCTCTGTCGAGAGTGAAGTTTGTGTACTTCAGAGACAAGCTTGGTGTGGTTCAGAAGGAATTCCCTAGTAAGAGGGAGCGATGAGTTACATATGTGATTCTAGGGAAGCAACATCAGCATGTAACAGTGACAACAGGTAGTCATTCATGGGCACGCTATTGACTATGGCACTAGTCAGCATGACCTCGCACAAGGTCAACAAATGTCGAGCCTTCGGGGCTGGAAAGTTACCCATATGTTCAAGTTGGTGGTGTTTACTATCCTTGGGATAGATGGGTAGTGTGTGTGCAATACATCACTTAATCATTGTGATTAGATGTTTGGTCACTATGGACAGGTTGCCTGGTATGCCAACCAAAGGTTACTAGTTCTTTATGAACTAGATGTCCTATTCTGTGTGAGTTGACGAGTTACTAGTTCTTTATGAACTAGATGCCATATTCCGCGTGAGTTGGCGAGTCACTAGTTCTTTATGAACTAGATGTAAGATTATGTGTGAGCTGACGAGTTACTAGTTCTTTATGAACTAGATTCCAGATTATGTGTGAATTGGAGAGTTACTAGTTCTTTATGAACTAGATGTCAAATTCTGTGTGAACTGACGAGTTACTAGTTCTATATGAACTAGATGCTAGATTTTGTGTGAGCTGGCGAGTTAAAGCCCCATGATGACATAAATCCCAGAAAAATGATGAGACCCTGGATGATGGCATGGTTACAAAACTTCTTCAATACAAATTCATGGAAAGTCAACAAGTCAATGGTCAAGTGTACAAAAGTGCAGAAGCAGTCGTAACAATCGTGCCAGAAGAATACCTTCCTTGCTAAGAGGGAGTGTTGAAGTTTGAGTAGCTTCGAAAGATATTCTTATTGTATCAATATTGTATTAGACCAAGACAAAACCCTGGAGAATAATATTATGTTTTATTTGCAAAGTCAGCCCTATTGTGCCTTTGTAAAAGTCGGCCCTATTGTGCCTTTATAAAAGTCAATTGTAAACTAGAAAGGGTAAAGTATACAAGTTGGCCATAACCTAGTTCTGGGTGGCTCAATTTGTATTTATAAGAGGTTAGGCGCATCACTTGAATAACACACAATACATACTCTCTCACACAAGGAAAAGTGCGCAAGCCCGAGGAGGAGACACAACTAATGAGGAAGGGTATTCCGGTGAAGGGTTTTGGTTATTTCTTGGAGGACTATCTTGGTCTAGTGGTACACTACCCTATTCTAGTGAGGGTTTCTAGTCTATCTTATGATTATCTTCTTTTGGTGAGATCTCTCTTGAGAGAGATATTGTACTTGTTGACAAATCTATATTGAAGAAGCTTTGCTGGGTTTTCTCTCCCACGAGGGTTTCCTAGGATAAATCTCATGTACACTGTGGATGTCTTTCTTTTAGTGATCCTTATGCATGCAGTTATTGTTTTAATAATATAAAGTTAAATAATATTGAATACACTTAACTGCCTAAGCGAAATTTTAACACTAACTAGGGCCAAGCCCATTCCATTGATGCCTCAATTAGTCTTGAGTTTGATTCAATGGGGGAGCACTGCACACAATAATTTGAAATTTATGCTTTCTCATCATTATGAAGTTAATGAATTCTTATCATTATTTTTGGAATTTCAATTTTTTCATTCTAGTTGTCAGTTTTAAGGCTCGAGACTTAACAAAAACTCTGAAATAGTTATTTATGTTTCAAGATATAACTAGTTGATTTACCATGAATGACTAACCATATATACTTCTATGCTTACATGCAACAAAAAAGTTTGAGACATAAGTGAAAAAATAAAGTGATCCTCTCATGACAGAATTACCAAACCAGCTAGCTCTTAAACCACTGCTAAAGTTGAAGAAAAAAATGTCCAGGTCTAGTATTTGATTTTGATTACAAATACTTCTACGCTAAATTATGGTCTATTTCAACTATAACAAATTGTTTGGAAATGAACTTGAATTGACTTAGAACTCACTCTTTATGGTCTATTTCAACTATAACAAATTGTTTGGAAATGAACTTGAATTGACTTAGAACTCACTCTTTTGTAGATGTAGATGGATTCTTTCTCCCGACTTCTCTATAGTTGGAAATGGAGTGGAGAACCATATGGTTTCTCTACACCCAACAATTTAATTTAAATATTCTTTTTGAAATTGCATTATTTAGTAATCCGCTACAAAAGGTATGGTATTCTTCTCAATTAAGTTGCATTACTTTTTTCCAAAATTGACTTATTTAGTAATCTGCTATAGTTGTGGTATTCTTATATAATCTATAAACTCGTTTATTTCATGTGATATATTATTTCAACTTCGTCATAATTATAATGTGATTGAAAATCTCTGAAACACATTTCACATCATTTCAAGAAGAGAATTTGTTGGAGAACAAAACAAACGTTCACTCCTCCTAAAATCCCAACGTCATCAGTTTCAATTGCAATGATTTAGCTTATGTTATGTTTTTTTTTAAATCGAATATACACTAACCTTTTCATACCATATAGTAAATATGTAAAGCTAAATAACAAAATGCTGAAAACATTGTTTTTATAATTACAGTAATTGAGTAAAATGTACCCTTATTTTCTTGTATAATTGATTAGTACATTTTTTTAAGTTGCCCTTTCAATTTACGTAAACTATAAATGACTCAGTCTCAAACACTACTTACATATATATCAACAACCACGTCAATTGCATCTCAACTGCATTAAAACCAACCAATCTTCTATTGCAATGGTTCATTTTTCATCTACATCAAATTAAATCAAATCTATTAGATTTCAATTAGAGGAATACGGGAATAAGATAAAGTATCTTGAAAATATATTCTTTATTTAAATTTCTATCTATGAGATCATATTATATTATGTATGTAAGCTTCTCTCATTGTGATCATATTATTAGGGCAAGTATGAATTAACCAATTAACCAAAAGCCTAGAAATCATGCAACGTCATTCCAAAATTCTTTCTTCAATGCACAATTTCACCACATTGGATGTGAGTTTCCTATTGGCTTCCTTTTGTTCCAAGGTTTTGGTGAAGCCTCTGCCTCGTCTTTCTCAGAATTGTTATGGTCAAGAACAAGATCGATTCTGCAATTTTTTCATTCATTCTCTTGCCAGTCCAGAGTACAAAGCCACATACTAATCAAGATGGTATGTAGAAAATTGGAGTTGAAAAATGGATCTACAATATTCATCAACAAATTGTGCCTTGGTCATTTTTATTTAAAAAGAACAATGAAATTTACTTCAACATTTCAAGCAAAATCACTTCTCCAACAAGATTTCTTCACAAAGCCATATTTTAATTCAACATCTCTGCATGCACTTACACATAAGCGAGGAAGGCCCTTAGTCATGCCATGGATTCAACATCTCTACATACACTTACACATAAGTGAGGAAGGTCCTTATTCATGCCATGGAGCTCATCGTACATTGTTAGGTCCAACTTCTCGTGCCATGGATCGTCGTCCACTTCCAGACCAACTTCATGCCAGGTGGGGTTTATTCAGAGTCATTTCTACCACGCGTCGTTAGTTGTCTTTTGTAAGACAAAATGTGTGGACACATCATCTCATTCCCTAGAACATGGTAGCACATGGATTCATTGTAGTATTAGGTGGTGATGAGCCTCATTATTTTCCATTCTAAAGGCTCATCTTTGACACATTTTTCCACCATAAAATGACTTAATGTTTTGTTTTGACCATATTTAATAGTCAGTCATGGGTATTTTATATGTTTCTTAATGAATGTATGATTGAGGTGTATTTTTGTGTGCAATATACCTTTTCGCACTAATGTTTTTGTCAAAAGACATGTATTCCACCAACCGGGTCGAACTGTAGCAGTCAAGGGTGCCAACCTCTTAGAAACATGGGGTTTTGTCTCCCTCAAAGAGATGCCAACCAAAGATCAAGGGAATTTGTCCCTACCCAACTCCAAGAGTGATCCTTGTGCATTAATGACCACTTCTGATCAACATCAGTTGAAGATACATGTGTAAATAGATGAGATCCCTCATTTACCCATTTCTCTACTCGATTTAGGAAATGAGGTCGAACTCTCTAGCTATATATAGACCTCTAGTCTAGGAGAGCGACATATAGAGAATTTTGGAAAAGTATTGTGTGGAGATTTTGTGAAGACTTGTATTGAGAACTTAGAGCTTTCCTGCTCTTGATATATTAATGATATTTATGAAATAAAGATGGTTTTGCTTTCAGTCTATTAAGGTTTCTTTTAGGCTCCTTGTGCTTCATAGGTAGAGTCCATCCAAGAGGGCTCAAGGACCCTGCTACTATTTCTATAGTTTTCATGCATATTAGTTAGTGTCTAGATAGTATTTCATTCTCTCTTGAAGTTTGATATAGTTTTGTATGATCAATTTCATTTTTATTAAGGTTATAACTAATTGGCCAATTGCAGTAACATCCTCTAGAAATGTTCAATAAAAATTTGGAAGCACTCCTAGGTGCCTCCCAAGGATAAGAACCTTGGATTCACTTCATTTATTTATAGTCTAGCTTTGTTCATGCTTTTAAAGACTTGCACTTTCTTTTTAGACTCCATTTTGCTTCATGTAGGAGTTTCATGTAGAAACTGTACAGTTCCTATGGAAATCTCTTGTAAGCATGTTTTAGCTTTAGATCTTGATTTAGTTTAATCTTGTTTTTCATAAAAACACAAATAAACAGTAAAAAAGATATTTGGATCGTTATCGATCAAAGGATTAGACCATCAACTTGCTTTATTCATGCATTAGTATAACTTTACTTATGTTATAGTTTTTTGTCATAGTTTAGATTGAATTCATCTTCTTACCTGCGGTTCAAATTTCTTGATTCAGTAGTCTTTTATAAGTTCTTTTCATACAATCTAGCTTAATTGTACTTTTAGATTGGTTTGTTTCCTTCAAGCAATTAGTTCAAAACTTCTTTCTGTCATTTTATTTTTCCTGCACATTTTCCAGCCTTTGATCAGTTTCATACCTTTGCTACAGACAAATGCATACTGCACATACAATGCATAACACCTCTTGAATTTGTATGAACCCTGGGTTGACAAGTAAAGTAGGAAACCAAGGGTACAATAAATCATTGTTGTTATTCCAGGGACCATCACTTTTTGGCATCGTTGTCGAGGAGGTGTTGAAGTATGCATGCTATTTTCTTTTTGTTTTCTTTTGTGAGACTTGGAGAAGTAAAAAGGATACCTTAGTCACAAGGCCAACTTCATTATAACATTTATGTAGTGTAACATCCCAAGTGCTTTCACTTCGTGTGAGTATTGATAGCTCCTTGTCACACTTTTTTTTTCATTAAAAAAAACAGTTTTTTACTTTCTTTTGATTTCATGAATGAAGAGACCTAGAGATAAGAAAGGATTTTTTTTACCAAAAACCCCCACCGCAAAAACATGTTCAAACAATATAGAGATTGGTCGTGAAACACTAGAAATTTTCTTGGAGAGGGAAGCTAGAGAATTTGAAAATCTTTCAGAAGAGAGTCAGTCCTCACCTCGTGCCATGGCTAGTGAAGAAGAGATGGTAGAAATATTAGAGTTCCCTATTTGGGAATTTGATAGAGAAACCAAGATGGAAAATCTTAATCCTTCTATCTTACCTCTTTTTATGGGCTTGTTTCCGAAGATCATGACAATTTCTTATTTGAGTTTGCAATTATATGTAGGACATATGATTATATCACTGATGAACATGAGCTCAAACTTTTTCCTTCTACCTTGAAGGATTAAGCTCTAAGATAGTTTATGAGCTTGGAGGGAAATAATATCACAACTTGGGATCAAATGAAAAATACCTTCATTAAAAGATACAAAGACTATCGTAGAGCAAGAGATACAAGGGATGCGATTTTCAGAATGACACAAGGACCTAATGAATCTCTAGAAGACTTTGAAGAGAGATTTCAACTAAGCTACAAGAGAAATCAAAATTGCACTTTGGACGAAGACTCACTCAAGATTGTCTTACTCAGGGGAGTAAGAAAAGATCTAATGGAAACATTGAATCTCCTATCCAATGGAGATATCTATCAGTTATACTATGATCATATCAAAAGAATATTCAAGAACCATTCAAGGTCCTCCATAAAGAAATGTTTTAGCAATAGAGGTTTGGTATCTCAATCTTCTTACCCTACAAATCATATAAAGAATGAATTATGAGGATTAATAGAGGACACGAAGATTGATATTTTACACTCTTTAGCCATGCAAATTGATACTTTTCATATAAAAAAGAAATGGGAGGAGGCAGAGAAGGAATTGGTTGTCTATTGTCTCAAATGCACTAAAAAGAATCCTAGAAATGAGTGCCCTTTATACCTTATAGATGTTTGTGGTATTTGTGAAGAAAATCATCCAACTAACAAATATTCTTCTTTGCCAGGATTGAAAGCTACATTTCGAGGAGCAGAGGAGAATGTGGAATCACTATACTTCATCAATCAAAGGAGGCCTAGAGCATCGCGACCATTTCAAACAAGTTTGAACTTCAATCCTGCTCAAAATTTTAGTGCATATAATTCTCAAATGTCTCCTCAACCATGGTATAACCCATCACCTTGGACAAATCCAAATCCTTGGCAGTACCAAGGACCTCCAATTCCTCCTCCATACCAATATTTTCCTAGTATGCCACAAAATTAGTGGAGTCAACCACCACAAGACTGAAGGCCACAAAATTTCCAACAACCTGCATTACTGCCTCCTCCTCTTCCTAAAAACAAAACTACTTAAAACAATGTTCCTCCTAAAAAACCTCATCTACCTGCTCAACCTACCCCTAATCCAAACGATAAACAATTCCAACATGTATACAACAATGATACAACTTATCAAACTTATTATTTGGAATTACAAGAGATAAATCTCAGATCATGAAAGTTTTTGCAAAAATAACCAAAACTCATAAAAAATGAAGAATTGAGAAAGAAGATATTACCTTACCTCAACCATAAACCCCTCCTTACCCTGAAAGATTACAAAAAAGAAAACTTATACATATGAGGAAAATAACTTTTAGGAGAGCTTAAGAATTTTTGCATAAAGATACCTCTCTTACAAGATCTTAAGGATATGCCCATTTTCAACAAATATATCACAAAAGAATGCATTACAAGACTAGGGAGAAAAAGAAAATATGCTCCTACCATAAATTTCATAGGACAATTAGCGGACCTTATGCTTGGGAAGTTAATTGTACCTAAATACTTGGATCCAGGGAGTCCCTTAGGAAATGTGCATATTAATACACCCTAGTCCAGAATACTCGTATTGATCTAGAAGCTGCAATCAATGTTATGACTAAGGATACTATGATAAGAATCAACCTTCAGATATTTTTGAGAGGTACCCCAACTGTCCCGCAGTTAGTAGACAGATCTATAGTCAAACCCAAAGGCATGTCAGAAGACATCATTATCTCCATTGATTCTTGGGAGTACGCTACTGACTTCCTAGTCCTTCAACCCAAGTCTCAATCCAATGGATATCTTTTCATTTTGGAAAGACCATGGATGGCCACATCAAATGCATACAGTGTTTGTAGAGCATGCAATATGACTATCACTGATGGCTTATCCAAAACTAGATTGTTCTTTACCCTCCTGCAAAACCTTTGATAACATAAAATCTGCCTATGTGGGTGGAAGAGGAAGAAGACCTGACACAAATAGTTGCATATCCCATCTATACAATAAATACATCATTGATTGATAGTTCAATTGATGAGTACATTTTCCATGAAAAGTTTCTGCAAAATCAATATCCAAATGATGTGAAAATAGAAGGGATAAATGATGATAACAAATCTGAAAATTTTGCTGAAAATAACAAAGAATAATGGACAAAAATTTTCACTACTGAAATAAAAGATCCAACTGTCAAACCCATAGAGATAAACCCTACAAAAACACTCAAAATCAACAATAAACTTACTAGTCAGCAAGAACAAAGGTTATTAGATGTGCTGAAAAGAAATATTGAATATTTTTCATGGGATTATAAAGACATGAAAGAAATCCATCCTTTTATTTGTACTCACCATATTTACATCAAGGAGGATTGAAAACCTGCTAGACAACCCCATATAAGAATGAACCTTGCAATGAAAGACATAGTTAAACAAGAACTTCAAAAGTTGCTTGATGTCRGATTCATATATCCTATTTCAGATAGTGAATGGATCTCTCCTCTAGTTATTGTCCCAAAGAAGAATGAGAAGTGGAGGATATGTGTGGATTATTGAGAGTTGAACAAGGCTACCAGAAAGGACCATTTCCCCTACCTTTTATTGACCAAKTTTTGGATGTCTTAGTCAGGAAGCAATACTTTTCCTTTCTTGATGATTTTAGTGGATACAACCAGATTTAGATCAGTCCCGAGGATCAGGACAAGACTACCTTTACTTGCCCATGGGGTACATTTGCATAAAAAGGTCTTACCTTTTGGTCTATGTAATTCCCTATCTACTTTACAAAGATAAATTCTCAACATCTTTTCATAACTCATCCATGATAAAGTTGAGATCTATATGGATGACTTTACCCCTTATGGAAATTCATTTGATGGAGCCTTGGACAATCTAGATAAGGTTCTCCAAAGATATAGAGAAATGAATCTATTCCTTAACAATGAATAATATAATATGATTATGAATGAAGGAATTGTTTTAGGACATCATATGTCCTCCAGAGGGATTGAAGTAGACAAAGATAAGATCAAAAACATCACTTTACTTCCTACCCCTTTGAAACCAAAAGACGTAAGAATATTTCTTGGACATGCAAGATATTATAGAAGGTTCATCAAGGATTTCAATAAGATAACCTCTCTTCTCTTTATCTTGTTGTCCAAAGATGTAGATTATTGTTGGACCCTGAACTACCAACAAGATTTTGAGACCATGAAAGAAAAACTCTTAATTGCTCCTATATCACAAGGTCCCAATTGGGCTCTTTCATTTCACATTCACACCGATGCACCAGGAAAAGCTGTAGTAGCAGTCTTAGGACAAAATGAAGACAATAAACCCTATGCAATATATTTTATAAGTAAATATATGGTTGGTGCATAGATTAACTGATATGTTATAGAGAGAACTTTTAGTAGTTGTCCATGCTCTCAATAAATTCAGACATTATGTTACAGGGTATAAAGTTTTTGTACATATAGATCATGCTACCATTGGATACTTGATGAATAAACTTGACATTAATGGTAGTATGATTAGATGGTTTATGTTATTACAATAGTTTGATCTAACAATTCTTGATAAGTTTGGCAAGCAAAATGTAGTTGCATATTTTTTTATCTAGGTTGACTAACCCTAATGAAGAAGGCATGATCGATGACAGATTTCCAGATGAGCACCGATTTCCCATATCAACACAAACCCCCTAGTTTTTTGATATATCAAATTATCTACAACAAGAAATTTCCCTCAACATTTATCCTATAGGGAGAGATGCAAGATTGTTCAGAAAAGTTCATCCTATACTTGTGTTGCAGGCTATTTGTTCAAACTTTGCCCAAACTAGATTTTGAGGAGATGTATAAGAGAAGATGAGGTGCATGATATCCTACATGCTTGTCATGATGAACCATGTGGAGGTCATTATGCAAACAAGAGGACATCTTATAAGATCTTACAAGATGGATATTATTGGCCAACCCTACATAGAGATGCTCAACAATACACTTCACATTGTGATGGATGTTAAAGAATGGGGAAACCAACAAGGAGGAATGAGATCCATTTACAACCCCAAGTATCATTGGAACCATTTGACAAATGGGACATGGAATTCATAGGCCCAATTGATCCTCCATCAGGGAAAAATAAACACATATTGGTATGCACAAACTATCTAACAAAATGGGTTGAAGTAAGGGCCATGAAGGATGCCACATAATCAAATGTAGTTGCATTCCTCCAAGAATGAATATTATCAAGGTTTGGTTATCCAAGGGATATATGCACATATCAAGGCCCTTTATTTACATCAAAATTTATTGAAGAGATAATGAGGGAACATAGCATCCGCCACAAAAAGTCAACACCATACCATCCTCAAGAAAATGGCCAAGCTGAAGTCACAAACCAAGAGCTAAAAAACATCATCACCAAAATAGTGAGCATGAAAAAGAAATATTGGTCAAAGAAGCTCACAGAAGTAGCATGGGCATGCAACATTAGATGAAAAACTACTACAGGGCTTACTCCTTTTGAATTAGTCTATGGTAAGAAAGTCACGATCCCTATAGAATTTGAATATCATACATTGAGAACAACAACTCAATTAGACATGAATTTGCAGCTAGCACGAAGAGAAAGATTGAGCCAACTAAATGCTTTAGATGAGTACATGATGCAATCCCTCTTCAACACTAAAGTGGTGCAACAACAAAGAAAAGACTGATATGACAAGAAGATTAAGTACAAAAAGTTCAAAGAAGGGGATTGGGCTCTATTATATGACTCAAGGTTTAAGGACTTCAAAGGGAAGTTTATTACAAGGTGGCTAGGACCCTACATCATTTAAAAGTGTTATGATAATGGTTTAGTTAAGATCAGAACCACTGATGAAGAAGGAATATCCCTATTGGTGAATGTACTCAAACTAAAGACTTACAACAAGCCCCTAACAAAAGAAGAATTCACAACAATAGTGAGAAAACAAAATTTGGATGTGATTGATAACATTAATGCTCTCAATCCATCCCAATAAAGAGATATGAAAAAAGAATAAAAATCTTGGATGAAAACCTTCCAAAGGCATCTAGGACAGATCTAAGTGTGAAAACCTCCAATGGAGGCAGTCTCAGATCTGAAGAATAAATCAATATCCTCATTAAGAAAACTGCTCATAGGCTTGATGAGGGAAGGCAATGGTGAAAACCAATGCTGACACTTCTTCCTTGAGAAAAACAAAAACAAAAAAGAAAGAAAACAAGAAAATAATTTTTTTGTACTAATATTTAGTTTTTGCAGGTACCAAGAACTCCATTACTGCAGCCATCTGCACAAGAATAAATCAATAGGCAACAAAAATAAAACTCAATAAGGATAGTAAGAATTCTCAATTTTCCATCAATAATTTTCATCATTCATACATAAAATTTTCCATCATCTCCATACGATCATCCATATTTTTCATTTCTATCATACATACCACTTTCCATATCCAATATGTTTCATTCTTCCCTTTATTTCAATAAAAAACAGTCTACAAGGTTATTCTATAGGATCAACGTACAAGATTCTATAGGATCAACCTAACAAGGCCAATTCTACAAATAGTGGAAGGCAATCAGATTCAAGACCAACATCAACAATTTAAATCATAATATGAATAATAGAACCACTTTCCCCAACCAACTTTTTATTAGATACACCCTCAAGATAGCAAAAAGTCAACTTCTACAGGATACTTTGTATCCTGTAGAAAATATTCAGCATGGAAGAAACATATCTACAAGATGCTCTGTATCCTATAGAACGATTGAAGGACACAATATCCAAATAAATTCCAGATATGATCTCAAGGAGGACATCAAGAGAATCTACACGCACCATCAAGAAGACAAACCACCTCCAACCACCTGCAAGAAACAAACTTAATGTGCATGCTAAGGTAAACAAAGGTAACATAATTATCTATCCTCACAACATTTAATTAACCTTCATACAAATTTACCTATGTTTATTTCATATAGTTTAAATAATTTATAAAGTCAATGAGGTGATGAAAACAAGGGCGTTCATGTCTTGTTAGTTGGGGGGGGGGGTGGCATAATTCATGCCAAGATTCAAATTGGCATATGGAGATTAAGTGGTTTAAGTGGAGGTTCGTTACTTTGAGTTAAAAGCATGATTTAAGGAATCATGGAATCATAAATTCAAGTGTAGTGACAAGATAACAGTCCAATCCACGTTTGGGGGGGCATAACTCAGAGTTAGAAAAATCAGAGCACCCACCATTTCGAATTTGAAGAAATAAGGAGTAATCAAGTTGTGTGGAAGCAAGAAGACGCATTCACGGGGGAAGAGGGAAAGCAAAGCACCAAAGCACCCAGCCAAAGAATTCGAGAATGCTATAAGAATCACTATAGGTAGTTGTGAGACCCTAGGCAAAGGAAGAACCATCAATCTCAAGTATTTGCTTCATTTACTTCAATATGTATTTTTTACTTATGGTCATTTGCTCGAAGGTTTTATGTTTCTTGAAAAAAAACAAAATTGCATCCTGAGGTAGCTTATCATATTATCCAATACATCATATGTGAGGGAAGGATGAGTGTAATTTATGCTTACCATTTCATACTGTTGCACCAACTGAGGCACCTTCCGAATCAGGAACCGTGCCAGAACCTGAGCACCCCTTGCTTCCTACTTCAATCATTAAAAGAGATGAGCCTAAAAGTACAGATAGTAAAACAAGAATTCTTAGCACATCATGGGTTCATAAAGCTTATAGTTTCATATGATCTTAGGAGTTTGAGGAAAATAATTCTATGGGCACATTTCATAAACATGGATAGACAATCATTTGAAGAAATGCAGACAACAATGAGTGAGGAAGAGAAAAAAAAGGGAGAAGAACCTAAGAGAATCAATAGGCCCAAAAACTTAAAACAACAAAAGAAAAAGAAAAATCAGAAGGTAGATGAAAAAGACAAAGAAGTGGTTTATGCCTTGGCTTCTTTAAGAACCCCCACCATTAGCCCCTTGAAAATCACCAGTGCAGAATGGGTACAACCCAGAAGAAGGAGGTCTAATAAAATCAAGAGTCAAAAGAAGGAAATCTTAGTGTCAACCACTCCACTCACCATCACATCCCAAATGGAAGAGGTCAAGGACTCTCCTAGTCAAGAACAACAAAAAGAAACAAAGAGGAAGGAGCCTCAAAAGGAGGCAACAATGAAAGAGGAAAGACTAATTGAAGGAACCTCTAAAACAAAAACCCATGTGGAAAAAATTCTTTATGCAACCTTGTTGGAACTAGAGTAGGCCAAGGTTGATGCCATCAAGTGGAAAAGGGTGGCATAAGATAATAAAGGAAAGTTGAAAGAGGAGGTTGCTCAAGAGTTGGAGCAAGAACTCCAACTTATGCAAGAAAAGTTCCAAATAATGACTATGTAGAAAGTGGAATACAACCATAAGATTCAACAACAACTGAGTAAGGCAGGAAGATATCTCCAGGAGAAGAACATATAGGTGGAAATTATGGAAGCAATAGTTAAAACAATATCTAAAGTATTTGAAGAGATGTTGGAATGAAAACCACCAACCAGAACATACACATTGTTCCTAAAAGAACAGTGGCACAAAAATCAAATTGCTCACTTGACCAAAATAGTGAAGTTCAACCTTGACTTCCCCCAAGACTTCCTGGATGCATATTAGGGTTGTAATCTAGAAGAGAGAGCTAGACTATGTGTTGGCCCTCCACCAAGTTTTGAGGAAACCTTGGTCAAGTTTGGACCACCTTTTGGACTTCGACGCGAGGGTCGAAGATGGAGTTCCATGGCGGAGCTGAGATCGCAGATCTCACTTGTTTTGCGGGCTATGTGGACCTAACAAGGGGTTCTTTAGGGTTTTGTAATGGGTTATGGGATGTTGGCCCATGGGTTTACCCATGTTTAGGCCTTTTTGTAAGGAATTATAAATAGATAAGAATGTATGGTAGAAAGAGATAGAGACAAGAAGTGAAGTCTTGGTAGCTAAGTGCAAGTAGTTCTCAGTTGCTTTGTGCAACAAAATGTGTATGTAAGGCTCTGTGCTCTATAGAGAAGTTGGCTTTGTGCCTTGACCTAGTTTTGGGAAGGAGGATCTGGTGCTCAGTGCGCAGATCTCCCGTCTGATGCAAAGCTTGGCTCCATGGCTTAGTGCATAGGAGAAGATGAATGTAAGAGATTGAAGAATAATAAAGAAGACGAAGTAGTTGGTGGACGTAGCCCCACACTAGGGTGAACCACATATATCTTGCATCTTTGGTTTGCTTTATGCTTTGTTGTTTATGTTATGAATCTGCTTAGTGCCTTTGTTAATATGTATGATAGATAAGATCTATATTGCTTAGTGCTTTACTTGTATTAAGGATGAATGGATGTTAGATCTAACTTGTGATGCTAAGTGCTATAGGTATATTGTCATTTTTTACTGCGCTGATCTATCCTTGGGTATGTTCTGCGATGTTGATTAAGCTAATGAACTAATGCATGCTATTCCTAAGTGTTAATAGAGTACTATGTGAAGTGTTGTTATCACAGATCCGTGTCCCATCTTGGTTACAAACACCTGTGTCTTGTAACCCCCCCTGCTTCTACCTCGGGTGAGACTTCACCTGCCTCTCAGGTGTTTCCAAAAGGGTCGGTAGTTAGGGTTTTGTTGGTGCGTTGAACCCTGGGTCTGCCCCTGTGCCAACAAATGGTTCCGTTGTCAGGACCTGAAACTGTGATTGATGGGAACTGAAGTAAAGAAAAGAGAAGCTCTATGCGTAGATCTATTGCTGAAGTGCGCAATACTCTACTTGAATTGTGAAGATTTGTGCTAAGAAAGAAATATGATCTGAAGAAAAGAGGTAAGATTGGTGCTTTGATAAGAGTAAGATAAGTGAAAATTTTTGTTTCGAAAGCATGAATTTAAGTATGTTTAATAGATTCCGTCCTAGTCCGAAATCTAGGGTGTAGTTGGAAGAAAGAGTTGATCTAAGTAAATCTAATAGAAATGAAGAAAGATGTGTTATTCCTATGCATAGACAGATTTTTTGGACTAATAAATCGCTGCAAAAACCTAGAAATAATTTTTGCAGACTGCAGGTCCAACACTGTGATCCTAGTGCGCAGTACAGGAGAGGTTGGGGAACATACAAGAGAAAGAGAGGATGGACACTATGTTATAACTGCATAATACCAAGACATATTGCTAATGAATGCCCTGGTACAGGTCCTCTTTGTCTTTGTTGTAAAATTGTTGGCCATGAGGTTGAGCATTGTCCAAGGATGATTGCTAAAGTTGAAAGGATGAACATGAGACAAGGAAACTATGAAGGAAGTCAAGAGACTAAGAGCATGTTAGAGAATCATAAAGAGAAATAATTAGAGAAAGTTTAGACTACATTAGTACAATTGAAAGAAATGATGAATGATCACAAAGATGTCAGTTTACCAGAGATCCTGAAAGTAAAACAATGCATAATTGCAAGACTAGAAGACTTCGACATAGATTGTGTCTTGGACGAAGAAACACAAGTAAATATCATGACAGAAGAAACTTGGGAAATTTTGGGAAAGCCTATTGTGGTTCCTTCATTGGGAAGGATAGGCTTGTTTCAAGGAAAGATGATAACCTTATGTGGAAGAGTTACTAATATACCTATTATTGTTCATGGAACATCGATTGAAGAGGAATTTGAAGTCATTAAGTTTGTTGAGAATATCGCCCCTTTCCCACTTTTGTTAGGTAAGCCTTGGATTGAGAAGGATCAAATCAGAAGGAAAGCAGAGGAAGAAGCTATAGAAAAGAAAAAGCAATAACTAAGGGATTTCATAGCTAGAAAAATAGATCGACTAATAGAAGAACGAGAAGATAAGTTGAAGCAACAAAGGGAAAGAGAATTAGTTGTCGAAGTTGAAAGAATGAAAGAAGTTTTGAAGGACCTATCCATGCAAGAAATAAGTATACCCACCCATGAAGTATTACGAGAAGGGATATTAACTTTGAACCCTTTGAGAGCACATCAATAGTGCAAAGTCACCACGCTAGGAAAAGATAAGAATAAAAATGGAAAGAGGATTCTAGAAACAGTTAGAGAGACTCAGATCACAGGAAAGAAGGCAAGGAAGCTCAATAAGAATAAATCTAAGTTGGAAAAGCTGTAGGAAGCCACAAATAATAAATGGAAGACTTCGCAGGAGACAGGTCTGCAAGACTTGAACCTCGCTGGAACATCAGAACCGCACAGAATGGGACTTGGCCCTAGCGAATTTATATGACCGTTGGAGGTGCTCTGACCGTTAGAACGACACTCCAGAATGCCTATAAAACAAATTTATGAGATTATGGATGTTGAGACCGCACCATAATGGACATGTTCACATTGATGGAAGCATTCCTGCCTGTTGGAAGAATATGTTACGACGCTCGCTTATTTAACTCATTGGTCGCTGCACCGAGACCACTTTTTGCCACCCATGATTAACTGAGACAAGAAGAGAATTGATTGTCTGTCGAACTATGTTATCAGAAGCTAGACCTCGCCATCCAATTATCTACCTCACATGTCCGTTCATCTACCCCGACCCATCTGTTTAAAAGTTCAAATGTCGGGCGAACCTAGTGCACTAGTGAAGTCTGTCGAGGAAGTCCTAAGGAAGCTAATGGCTGGCAAACAATTGTTTGAAGGAGTACATGCGTCATTGACTAGGGGACTGCAGGCTTCCCCTTTGAATGGACGTCGTTATGGCTGTGTTAACCCCGTGATTGAGCAGCAAAGTAATCATCGCGACGATCTGGCTAATGCGAAGCAGATCTTGTCCATCCTACCAGAGTACATTCCACTGTTGGCTGGCACGGTTAACTATAACAACATCCCACGAGATTAAGAGTACACCCTGATCACCGCGTACATCCTGAAAGGAATATGCGTAGTTGGAAGTCAGTTGGGATAGATCCGTTACTAAAGAACAACAATTTCAGTCTAGGCGACAGAAAGAACTATGCTATGCTAGCGCCCCACAGCTACCTGACGAAGTCAACTGGGAAGAAGCCTTGCATCGTCTCCCAACCATGGATTAAGGCACTGACACAGTCCACTATGCTGAACGTGATGAAAATTCCCCATTTTGACCACCACCAAGAGGTTATCGCTTGCGTTAAACTCCTCTTGTCATGCTATCATGGTCGATACCTGTGGCTCGACTGGAGGATTAATGTGGATATGACACTTATCCACCAGATTACAGGATTAAGCATGAAGGGACCTGACCCTCAACAATTTTATCGAGGGAAGGCCTCAGACCGCTTCCTGGCACAGCGCATCAAGGAATCTTACGACAAAGTCGAAAAAGGAAAGCGAGGCTACAATGTAGTCTCTATACATGATGGCACAATGTGCCTCGCTTTCCAACTCATAGCTGGTAAGATCAAAAGAAAGAACCACCCCACACAGGTCACCGGGTTCGTGGTGGACCTCGCAGGAAAATGTGTGGAGGGAATTCAAATTAACTAGGCGAGTTCCCTCATACACTTTAGTTGGATGATTGTTTTGATCACATTTGTCGCTTGGAAAATGCCTGAAGGAGCCACCTTTTCGGAGATCGAACCATCGGAGCATTGGCCGCTAGGTTTTCTACCTTGTGGTACACCAACGACATGTCGAAGCAATGGCAGTTGAACATTGTATTTCATGCGTCTTATCAACAACTGAAGGTTTCCATTGAATCATTTCCGCGCATGACACCGCACACCCTGCACTAGTATCGACCTTTTGTGAAGTTCCACACATATCTGCATTTCATATATATCACTGCGTGCAGAGATGAGAGAAAGGAAGAACGACAGTCATATTACAAGATAACAGATGATGACATGGAGCAGATCACAAAGGAGTGGTCAGAGGAGTTCCTCGTTCCTGTTGCCAATGTCTAACTCTTTGACACTGACACCATAGGATTCCCCTTGGTCACCCGGGTTGAGCATGTAAGATAGTCTAGTGGGACAAAGAAGAAGAAGAAAAAGGAGGAAATCTAGGATATAGAGACCGATGAGGAGGACAACACCTCTGAAGAAAATGTATCTAGCTCGCTAGGAGGAGGAGGATACCAAGCAGATGGATAAGGAGGAGGGGATGAAGGAGAAAAACAAGGAGAAGGCGAAGCTACACCGCCTCAAGATCCCCCTACTGAAATGATAACACCGCAAAAGAGAAAGGTTTCTCAAAAGAAACCTTCAGTAAGAAATAAGACACGTGCTAGTAGGCCCCAGTTGGAGGTCACGCTCACAGAGGATGATATTAGTCTAGTTCGCAGAGCCATGGAGGATGCTTCAAAGGACATCCTGTAGAGATATGGTGCAAAGAAGGAAGAGCTATATGGAAGGATTGAAAAGGAATTAAAGGAAGTACACCAAGCTATTCGATTGATCTGCGCAGTACCCACTGTGCCCTCCTCGCCACAGAATATAGAATTGGCGGATGAACCAACCCAATTGAGAAGACTTGCAGATGCGACAGAGGCCCGACTTCAGAAAATCTAGGAAGAAAAGGAGAAGTCTACCAAAGCCTTGAAACAAGAGAAGGATGAAGCCCTAGAACAATTACCTGTAGCACGGTACTATGTAACCGCCTATGAAAATGAAAACGAAGAGTTTCAGGTGATGGTCGAGGAGGAAAAAGTCCAGCTACAGAGATAAAAGGAGCAGTTGCTCGCAGAATGGGCCATGGTTAAGGATGTTGTGAGTAAAGCATGTCACTCTGTAATGGATTTGGCACAGGAGGAACAAGAGTCGGTCGAGGCTCAAGTGGCGAAGCTCACAAAGACCATCCAACAACTTCAAGTGAGGATAACAGAGTTGGAGGTCCAAGTAGTACCGAGCACCCCACATGAAGTGCGTGATCAAAGGGAAGAAACCACAAAGAACACAATAATAAGTATAAGGGCCCTCGCCTCAGAGTGAAAAAAGTTGAGCGATAGAAGTGTGCAGACATATGAATGCCTCACAGAAGATCCAAAGCTAAGGAAACTGGAAGTGCAGTGACAGGAGGCGCAACAACAGGCACTCTTAGTACAGGCGTAGATGAAGCTACTCACCGCAGTAGAAAGAATTAAGAGATGTCAGGAGCAGCACGCAGAGCATGAATAAATTACTACCCTTCAGGGTAGGGTAATGGAAGTCACACAAAAGATACAACCAGTGCAGGATGAAACCTGCAAGGTGTTTGAAGAAATTGAAGGACAAGGCTCGCAACTGGACCAAGTGGTTGCATCAGTTGAACAATGCCTGGAAGGGCTTGTCACAACGCAGATGATCCAGGAGCTCGTTGAGCAGGATTCTCAGGTGAAGGAGCAAGTCGAGGTAGCTCGAGGCCTTCGAAGCAACATTGCCCAGACCTAAGTGACTTAGGATGAGTCACATGTGAGTGTTGGGGGCCTGTTGGCCCTCGACCAGGTTTTGAGGAAACCTTGGTCAGGTTTGGACCACCTTTTGGACTTCGACATGAGGGTTGAAGATGGAGTGCCATTGCAGAGCTGAGATCGCGGATCTCACTTGTTTTGCGGGCTATGTGGACCCAACAAGGGGTTGTTTAGGGTTTTGTAATGGGTTATGGGATGTTGGCCCATGGCTTTACCCATGTTTAGGCCTTTTTGTAAGGAATTGTAAAAGTATAAATATATAAGAAAGTATGGTAGAAAGAGATAGAGACAAGAAGCAAAGTCTTGGTAGCTAAGTGCAAGTAGTTCTGAGTTGCTTTGTGCAACATAATGTGTATGTAAGGCTCTGTGCTCTATAAAGAAGTTGGATTTGTGCCTTGACCTAGTTTTGGGAAGGAGGATCTAGCGCTCAGTGCACAGATCTCCTGTGCGATGCGAAGCTTGGCTCTGTGGCTTAGTGCACAGGAGTAGATGAATGTAAGAGATTGAAGAATAATAAAGAAGACAAAGCAGTTGGTGGACGTAGCCCCACACTAGGGTGAACCACACATATCTTCTGTCTTTGGTTTTCTTTGTGCTTTGTTGTTTATGTTATAAATCTTCTTAGTGACTTTGTTAATATGTATGATAGATAAGATCTGTTATTGCATAATGATTTACTTGTATTAAGGATGAATGGATGTTAGATCTAACTTGTGATGCTAAGTGCTATGGGTATATTGTCATTTGTTACTGCGTTGATCTATCCTTGGATATGTTTTGTGATATTGATTAAGCTAATGAAATATTGCATGTTATTCTTAAGTGTTAATAGAGTACTCTACGAAGTGTTGTTATCATAGAGTTGTATCCCAGCTTGGTTACAAACACCTGCGTCCTGTAACCCCCCCTGCTTCTACCTCGGGTGAGACTTCATCTGCCTTGTAGGTGTTGCCGAAAGGGCCGGTAGTTAGGGTTTTTTTGGTACGTTGTTAAATCGTTGAACCCTGGGTCTGCCCCTGTGCCAACACTATGTGAATTTTACCTCCATAACCTCATCTTTCCACACCCATACAATTGGAATCCTAATCCATATGTAGGGGATGTCCAATTGATGGAATTTGCATCTTGGCTAAGGCATGAGGAAATGAGGGAAGAGGAGCCAAAGAAGTACACAGAGGGAGAACAACAAACAACCCTATGGATTAGAGCAGAGGTTGTTAGGCCTAAAAATGTCATAAGCAATCATCATAGCTTCTCTTTGGATAAGGATGTAGCTCCGGGATGGATAGCCAAACAAAGGGAAGCAATAGCCCATCTTGATGACCCATTCAAATTATTAGTAGAGGAAGCAACATAGACCTGCCACATGAGGTGGCACTCATTGCCTCATGATTTGTAGATTAGAGAACCTCATTCTCCCAATACCTTGCAACTTTCCCTCCTAAGGGCACCCTGGTACAAATAAATTTTGAAGAAAATGAAGACTAAATGGATTGGGCTAAGGATGATCCCTCCACTTTTTCTCCCTGTACCACCTATGGTCAATCTCAATTGAGAAAAGGAAGAAGAAGAATGGGCCAACATTGTGAAGGATAAAGGATACCATGATCAACAAGCTATCACCGTATATGTGGCCTGGGATATGAGACAAGAATTCAGTAGGCAACAACAGGGTGGTGAACAACAACAATGCATTGAGCAGCAACAGGGTAATGAACAACAACATCTTAGTAGGCAACAACAAGGTACACATCAACAACAACAATAGCAAGAATAGAAAGAAAATTTTTGGTTGCACAAAGGGTGTGCAAAATTTTATCTAGGGCGTGATGATGAGCCTCATTATTTTCCATTCTAAAGGCTCATCTTTGACACATTTTCCACCATAAAATGATTTAATGTTTGCTTTTGACCATATTTAATAGTTAGTCATGGGTATTTTGTATGTTGCTTAATGAAGGTATGATTGAGGTGGATTTTTGTGTGTAATATACCTTTTTGCACTAATGTTTTTGTCAAAAGACATGTATTCCACCAACCAGGTCAAACTACAGGAGTCAAGGAAGCCAACCTCCTAGAAACAAGGGATTTTGTCTCCCTTAAGGAGCTTCCAACCAAAGATTAAGGGAAATTGTCCCTACCCACCTCCAAGAGTGCTCCTTGTGCATTAATGACCACTTCTAATCACAAGCAGTTGAAGATATAGGTGTAAAGGGATGAGATCCCTCATTTACCCATTTATCTCCTCAAGTTAGGAAAGGAGGTCGAACTCTCTAACTATATATAGATCTCTAGTCTAGGAGAGCGACACATAGATATTTTTGGAGAAGTATTGTGTGGAGATTTTGTGAAAACTTGTATTGAGAACTCAAAGTTTTCCTGCTCTTGATGTATTACTGATATTTATGAAATAAAGATGGTTTTGTTTTCATCGTATTAAGGTTTATTTTAGGCTCCTTATGCTTCTTGGGTAGGGCCCATCCAAGAGGGCTTAAGGACTCTGCTACTATTTATGTAGTTTTCATGTATATTAGTTAGTGCCTACATAATATTTCATTCTCTCTTAAAGTTTGATATAGTTTTGTATGATCAATTTCAGTTTTTGTTAAGGTTATGACTAACTGGCCAGTTGCAACAACATCATGTAGAAATGTTCCATAACCTTTTGGAAGCACTTCTAGGTGCCTCCCAAGGATAAGAACCTTATATTCACTTCATTTATTAATAGTCTAGCTTTGTTCATGCTTTTAAATACTTGCACTTCCTTTTTAGACTCCATTTTTCTTCCTCTAGGAGTTTCCTGTAGAAACTGTATAGTTGCTGTAGAACTGCGCAACTCCTATAGAAATCTCATGTAGGCTTGTTTGAGCTTCAGATATTGATTTAGTTTAATCTTCTTTTTCATAAAAACACAAATAAATAATAAAAAAAGACATTTGGATTGTTATTGATCAAAGGATTAGATCATTAGCTTGTTTTATTCACGCATTAGTATAGCTATACTTATGTTATAGCTTTTTTTCATAGTTTAGATTGAATTCATCTTCTTACCTTCAGTTTGATTTTCTTGATTCAATACTCTTTTATAAGTTCTTTTCATACAATCTAGATTAACTGTACTTTCATATTGGTTTGTTTCCTTCAAGCAATTAGTTTAGAACTGCTTTCTGTCATTTAATTTTTCCTACACATTTTTCAACCTTTGATTAGTTTCAGACATTTGGTACCAACAAATGCATACTGCACATATAGTGCATAACACCTCTTAAGTTTGTATGAAACCGAGGTTAACAAGTAAAGTAGGAAACCAAGGGTACAATAAATCACCGTTGCTATTCCTTGGACCATCAGGTAGCATGTGGTTTCATTGTAACAATTACGTGTAATCAATGTGGGTTACTTTCCTTCAAGGCATTGACTTTAATTACCTTCCTAATACATGTAGAACCTGTTATCGCACAATTTGTAGGTTGGGAAATGCCCGACCCAAACCACAATATGGCCACAACTAAGAGAACACCTACCCATTGTCACCTTAGGTAATCTCGTCACTTTAGAGGTGAAGTGATCACCTCAAGGGGGGGATTCGAGGTGGCCCTAATGGGAAATGATATTGAAAGTGAGATGATGAGATCTATTCCCTTATAGATCAAGTTTATAAGTGGAGGATGGCTTTGATGAACGTCTTGGAAGTGGTTTAAGGTTTCCAAGTCTTTGAGTACCCGTGGAGAGTGTTTGTACATTCCCGGGACACAAGAAAAACCAAATGTATGAGTTGTGTGTTAGGTGGAAAATCAAGTTAAGCTTATTGTCCCTAATTGCATCAGTCAACAAAAATATATATCAGTGAAATAAATGATTGTTAGAGCTCCTAAATGAATGCCAAAATTCAAGATAATGATATAAGAGCTAAGCTAGACATGACTAGTACAACTCAAGATTGAAAGAGCAAGACTTTAGCATAAATGTAAGGTTGTTATAAAAAAATGTTGCAGAGATATTTTTTCATCCTTAAGGCAGTAGAAAAAAAATTTGTAGCAGAAACTCCAACCACCAAAAATTGCAAGTAATCCACCCAAAAAGTGCGCTATGATTGGTAGATTGTAGGGGCAGAATATTGACAACTTATGACATTTTAAAAGCGAGTTATTCAAGAAATTGTTTAGGGTTTGTTGGAGCCCTAATGGATGTAGCATTAAACTTATTACAACATCAAATTTCTTGGCTAAAATAGGATGCCCTTAGGGAACAAGAATGCTTTTAACATGTAGAAAATAATCCAACTTGAAGAAATCCAATATCTCTCAAAATCACGTCTACCAATGCAATGATTTTATTTATCCAATGCAAGATACTAGTGCATTTATCTATGGGGTTATGGAGTCCTTAAAATTAATGAGCTAATAGATCTATCTCCTTGAGGGTGTAACCCCTTTTACTTCCCAAGGAAAGCTAAATTAACTAGGAAAAACCGTAAGAGGGTGTAAACTCTTTTACTCCTCCTAGTATTCCCTTATGAAATGAATCAATTCAAGACAAAATGATGGTATTAGTGGGGTTGTATGCACTTATAATCCCCAATAATCTTATCATATTAGACTTGTACCAAGAAAATGAAGCAACAAGATAATTTCCTTACCTAGTTCAAGCACAAAACAAGATAAACTCCTTCTTTAACCAAGCAATATCCACTATAAAGAAAGAAATATACTCCAAGAGACAGTGCACATCACTTCTTCCACCAATAGCAAAGACAAACCATAGCAAGAGAATGTAACCAAGAGAGATAAGGAGAATTTCCCAAGTAGGGTGCAAATTTCAGCCAAGTATCCTCTCAGAAGAGGGAGAGTTATGTCAAAATGAGATACAAATGACCTTTATTTATACAAAATGTCCTAAAACATGTTTGTCCACAAAACTTAGGGTAAAACACAAGATAAGGGGTCAACAACCTTTATCTTTCCCCTTTACAAAAGTAATATTATTTAATTCCTATTTTTCATATAAGAGAAACCCTAGAAACATGAAGTCGTCCTTATTTTGGGCAACGTTTGGCA
>ML813628.1:134119-145257 GCA_009831015.1 Picea engelmannii | reverse complement strand
TTGTAAATGTAATTTCCTTTGGAGTATTGTCCTTCCTATGTATGGTCTTCTTCTTTTTCTTACTGCCCTTTTTTGCAGGTTCTTTCTCCTTCTTTGTTTCAACGTCGTTGCCTTTGTTTGTATCATCACTTTGTTGATTTTTCTCAGTAGTCTCCCCTGAATTTGGTTATGTGAGGGGGTCCTTCCTGCCATCATTACTCCCTTGATCTTGTTCTTGATTTTGCTATGTATTTACGGTCTGTTATGGGGGATTCGACTGGTCTTTTTAAATACTTCCCGAAGGAGGATTCCTTGGTGTAGGTCTTCCATCCTTGGGAGATTCTACACCATCATTATTGTCTATATTTTCTTGGTCGATGTTATGGTTGACCGATTGTTCCACTTCTGTCTACTTGTCTTGTTGGGACTTCTCAACTTTTGTGTTGGATTTCTCTAGGGGGTCCAACATACAATGGTTATGCATTAATATATGTACCGACACTTGAGTGTTTATAGTCATCTCCACACATTCTGATGTACCTACTACTGTGACTAGGTTGGGGCAGACTGAACAAATTTCTTTGTTGGGTCCAGATTTAGGTTGTGTCAAGTCAATTGGATTCAACCTATCTAGTGAGGTTGACATGACAATGGTTTTATTTTTGGTAGTTCCGTTCTGTAAATTCTCTTCGACCTCGTCCAAATCTGAGTGCGATGCACTTTCTTGATTATTTTGATTAGGGGGGAGATCCAAGATGGTTGCATCTGATGAGACTTGTCATTTCCATGCCCTTGATTTCTTCTTTTGTTTCTTCATTTCTTTTTCCGCACTTGTTTCCTCAATGATCAGATTTGCCTGAGGTGGTGGCGATTCTCTTGTAGGATCGACGATGCTTATATTTGTGTGTTGTTTATTTGGAATAGGTTGCTTACTAGGGTTGGGTTGAATGATTTTCGACCGACATGTTGTAACTGGCATCGAACAACCTATACTTTGTTGCTGTTGATCCCCCATTCTTTGTTTAAATTTATGCTTCCTTGTTTCTATTTTCTTTTCCAAAGCTGCCTTGATTTTTCTTGTTTTTGCCTTCTTCGTATCTGTTGCTGCCATCATCTCCTGAAATTGGGGCCCAACGCTTGACTTCAAAATATTTCACATAATAGCCTGGTCTTGTCGAGTCTGGTTTTCTTTTATTCTAGTCTTTGTGGCTAACTTATAGGTGAAGGAAGCAATTTTTTCTATTATCAACGGGTCATTGAAGTCTAGCGCAATATCTGACTTGAACATTTCTTGCCAGATGATATTTATATATTATGGATGTTCCTTGAAGTCGACAATCTATTTACCTTTGACTACTTTTTCCTATTGTTTATGCTTAGTTGGAGTCCATTTTGATGGGGCACTTGCTTCCATATCCAGGTTTGGAACAAATGGTGTTGTATATAAGGTTGCTTCTCTTTCTTCCTCATGTTCTCCATCAGTCAAGGGTGTTAAGATGATTGAATTATCACTCAATAACTTTGGTGGGATTGGTGCTTCAAAGCCCAATTGTCTGTCGAGCTTCTAAAATATTTGGAGCTTCGTTGAATGGTACTCTAGCTCTTTTGGAATTGACCCCCCACTGAATCCACACTAGAGTTTGGTGTAGTCGAGGCTTAATTGAATATGGGAACTTAGTGGTAAGGCCCATCAGAATTTCTTCTCTACTCTCCACTTGTGTGAGACATTCTTTAAATGATTTATCCAACACTTAAACATTACCTCGGTTGGGGGAGACTCTAATGATCCCACTGCTCCAGGTGAAAAAGTTGCATTGATGTTCATAATCAAGGTATGTTTTATGGTAAATGAAGGCTCCTCGACTGGGCTGACTTGGCTCATGGCGAGCCAGATTAAGAGTGATGGAAATTTAATGGGCCAAATATTTTCTTGACAATTCTTGCAGTTGCTTTTAATCAATGCGACTAAGTGCTCTACCTAGTCGAACTGTACCCCTAATTCAAGGATTTGGCCAATTGGTTCCAAAATTTTGAAATTCACGTATAAAGCTCGACCTGCAACTATAAAGCATAGAGAGACTATTATGCACATCCATTTTGTGCGAAGTTTGGTTACTCTGTTAATTAGAAGCCCTTTTGAATTTTTGGTTGAATTTCCTCCTATGAGAGCATGTATCCATTCATTGGATTTTAGGGTTTTGGGGACTGACGTACCCGCATGTAGTATTCCAGTGATCCTGTGTATCAGAATACCAATGATTTTGACTAGGAAATTTAGCCAACTATTCCCATTGCGATACTAACTTATTAGAAATTTTGCACCTTCTTCCTTCTATCCGTTGAACTTTGCGACTTGAGGCATGCCCAAGAAATGTCAAATTCCTGTGTTTGAGGAAATTTATTTCCTCCTTCCATTCCCCATGTAGTGAAAATTTTCCAATGTCGAGATCGGTCAATTTCTTTGATTTGCAGCCCGTGAATGTTTTGCATGCGTGCTTCCAACTTAATTGCACTTGTTTTTTCGAGTTTGGCCTTAATCCTTGGCTCAACCAAGGAATCTACTACTTTTCCTCTCATTCTTGGCATGCCTGCAATTTCATATTGGTTGGATAGACATTTCTAAAGCTATGGATTCATATGTGCAACTTTGGTTTCAATGATCTTATTACTTGGGTGCTCCGGTGTAAACAACAATGAGGTGAATTAGTATGCCTCATCCATATTTATAGACAAGAGATGGAGCATGGAATTTAATTCATCCAGAGACATCATTAATTCACATGCCTCGGTCATAATGGTGGGTGCAATTACTTGTTCGAGTGAGGGGACACCTATGTCGATTACTTGGGTGCTCTGGTGTAAACAACAATGAGGTGAATTCGTATGCTTCGTCCATATTTATATGGAGCATGGACTTTAATTCATCCAAAGACATCATTAATTCACATGCCTCGGTCATAATGGTGGGTGTAATTACTTGTTCGAGTGAGGGGACACCTATGTCGATGACGGTATGGCGATACAACTTTTCCCATCAAGAATTAATTGTATTAATGGAATCCTGATGATTATTTACTTCGATTGAGTCAGTTTTGTTTTCTCTGGGAATACGCACGACTTGGTCAACTTTTGTTGCTTGTATATCCTACTCATCTTCATTCTCCCAGTCGGTCAAGGACCTCTAGTCGATTCGTCCAACCAAGCTGGTTTCCATTCTTTTATCGACTTGATTAGTGTTTGGCTTTTTGAAGGTATGCTTTCTTTGTTGATTCAATTGATGATGTTCATGCTCGCTTGAGATATTATTTGCACACTCGCTTGCTTGATATCTTTCCCGCTTGCTTGATTTTTGGAATTCGCACTTTGATTGATGAATTTCTTGTTCAACTGGGTGATGGAATTCCCTTTCATAGGATTGAATTGTCTGTATGTTTAAGTAATGGTGCAGGTCTTGTCTTGGTACTGAACTTGCTCTAGATTTTTGCGTCTCTTCTCTACTTGAATTTAAAGTTGACCACAAGCTCTATTCTCTTCTCATATTTGAATATGACTACATGAATGAATGCTTTGTTGGTTCGAGTTGGTCATATAGCTTGGAATTGTCGAACAATTTGTTGTACCTAATTATAATAACCGATTTGTTTATTGCTTTCTTAATTTTGATTTTTTATTAATCTTTTTGCTTCTTTATTACTTAGCTTTATTTTATTTTATTTTATTTTTCCTTTATTTATTTATTATTTTATTCTCAACTTCGACTAAGGCTACCCCGGGGGGTTTTCGACCTAGTCGAGTCCTACTAGTGCCCCCAAAGAGGTTTTCATCATCAGGACTCGAGACTGCTATGTATTATATTTTTTAAGCGAGCCCCATTAACTAGTTTTTTTAATGGGTGCCCTTGCAAGGTTTTTAGTTGTACTTCTTCTGTTGGTTGGATGTCCTCAACCACATAAGGACCCAAGCATGCAGTTTCTAGTTTTGTCATTTTTCCTTTCACTCGAATGTCATATAAAAGTACCAAGTCTCCATCATTGATATCCTTCTTTTTAATATGTCAATCATGCCAAGTTTTTGCTGATTCTTTTGTGTTTCTTGATGTTGTTGTGCAAGAATAATTTCTTCTTTTAATTGATTTAACTGATAAAAGTGTTTTCTTGTGTTAAGCATATGGTCAAATTCTAGGACGGAGGCTATCCTTCCCATGTTAGCATAGAAATGTAATGGAATTACAACTTGTTGACATAGACTAAATTAAATGGTGTCTGGCCAGTCGATCTTTTATACGTTGTTCTATAATCCCATAGTACTTCTAGAACCTTAGCATCCCAATCATCTTTGTCAAGTCCACATATTTTTCGTTAAGACCTTATGTAATGTCTTGTTGAATGACTTGAGAGCTCTGTTGGCTTGTGGATGATAAGCAATCATCTATATCTAGTCGATCAAGAACTTCTTGATCAATACTTCAATTGTACTGTTGATAAAGTGAGTTCCTTGATCATTGATTATTGTCAAAGGACAACCGAATCTGGTTACTATGTTTTCATAGATGAATTTTGCGGTTTTTTCCTTTGTACAAGTTTCGACTGGTGCTGCTTCTTCCCATTTGGTTAAGTACTCAATTGTTGTAATGATGTATTTTTCCTTAGATATTTTTGCTCTTTTTGGGAATGGACCGACAAAATCAATAGACCAAATTTTGAACGGTAAACTGGGGTTTACCGAATGCAAAGGAATTTCATTTTTCCATAATGGTCGGCCTATCCTTTGACACTTATCACATTTATTTATCTGTTCTAGACAATATTTGTGTAAATTTTGCCACCAAAGACCATCTTGGAGGATTTTTTTCAGCTGTCATGTCAGCTTGGAAATGACCACCCGTTGGACCTGCATGCGCTTCATTAATTATGTAGTCATGTTAATGTTCTAATGTGCATCTTCACAAGATATTATCAATGCCTATCTTTTAGAGATATCCATTCATGAGAGTGAATGGTGTGAGTTTCATTGCTAGGATCTTTCTTTTGTTAGTTGGGAGATCTCCAGGCACCTTCCCTTCTTGTAGAAAGTTTTCAATTTCTTCTAGTTCTTTGGGAGTTTCTTCAACCCTAAATAAGTTTGCATCTGGTAAGTCATCATCTATCCCAGTCGGATATTCTCTTGTCTCAAGTCGATATAGATGATCCGGGTCTACATTCTTCTTTCCTGGTCGGACTACTACTTCAAAGTTGAACTCTTGAAACAATAATAGCGAACGACATATTTTTCCTTGATGGACCAGTTTATTACTAAGTACTTCAGCACCCGGTGGTCCGTAAATAATAAAAATGGATTTGTTAGTAAGTAGTGTCAGAATTTTTTAAAGGAAAAAAATCATTGCTAGAGCTTCATGCTCTATCCTTGAGTAGTTTCTTTATGATTTATTTAATTTTTGACTGGCATATGCATTTGGGTGGTCGACCATGTCATCATATGGTTGGGCTAAGACTGAGTCAACAACAAAATTAGATGCATCCACATGGACATGGAATTTCCTTGACCAGTCTGGGAATCTTAGTAAGGGTGCTTCTACCATTTTTCATTTCAATAACTCAAAAGATTTATCACATTCATGGCTCCAATGGAACTCGACTTCTTTCTTTAATAGCTTGTCAATTGGAAAAGTTATATCAGAGTAGTGTTGGATGAACTTTCTACAACATTCGATGTGCCCTAGGAAGATTTTGATTTTCTTCTAGTTAATTGGTGGTTTCAAGTCGAGAATAACCTTGATCTTGGCCATGTTAACTTTAATTCCATCCTTGCATACAATGTGGCTCAAAAAAATGCCTAAAAGTGTGGCAAAGATGCATTTTTTAATGTTCAAAGACAAGTGAATTTTTATGCATCTCTCCAACATCATTCTTATCCATTGGATGTGGTCTTTCAATAGGCTATATATGGTGCAATCAACAAAGTACACATGCATTGTTTTGTAAATATATTCTTGGAATTCTTTGACCACTATCCTGGAGAAGAGTGTTGGGGAATTTTTGAGGTCAAAAGGCATTACTTTGTATGCAAATGATCCAAACTCAAAAAAATTTGGTTTTTTCTTGATCTTATTTTGCAATAGGTACCTGATTGTAGAGAAAGAAGCCATCGATGAATGCATAGAATTCATCTCTCGCGACTTCATTGATGATTTCATCGACGAATGGTGTTAAGAATGGATCAATTACTATAATTTTGTTCAGTCCTATGATGTCGACACATATTCTTAGTTTCTTTCGGTCATGATTTTTGGGTTGCATGACCATCAAAATTTCCATTATGACTTGTTGATTAGATATATAATGCCACCATGTAGAATTTCTTCAATCTCCTTTTGGACTGTGGGATTATATTTATGTGCCAACTTATATGGTCATTTTTTAATAGGTTTGGCCCTAGGAATGAGGTTGATTTTCATCTCTCCCATCTCTTTTACCAACCCTTTCAGGGATTTGTAATCTCGTGCAAAGACATCCTGATATTCTTTCAGTAGGTCAACTATTTCCATGGTTTGCTTGTCAGACCAGTAATCACCTATTCTGGCCATTTTCAGTCGATCATCTATTGATATGTCAAACTCTTTAGTCTTGAGTTATGCATCCATCCACTTGGGTGCTTTAGATTCATCCAATTGGGATTCTCCTTCCACGAATTTATTATAGCTTGAGGGGAAGTCAAGTTTTTCTATATCTTCCTTTTCTTATTTTTCTTTTGTGGTCATTGAGTAGATCATTTTTACATAATTTCGTACTCTTCGATGGTTTTTCTTCCATCGAAAAGTCTACCCTAGAAAACATATGTTTTCCATATCTATTCGAGGAGCTATTACATTGTCTGGATTGTGTGTTGACACAAAATTGCAATTCGAAGTCGATCCCATGTCGACTTTATCTTTTCCTTTCTTTTGAATTTCATCGGGACTTGGTTTTTCCAAAAAAAAAATGATCTCTCTTGCTGCCTCTTGTAGAAGTTCTTCTACGAGTCTAAATTCAAAGTCTTTGAGGAAATTTCTTTTGATTTCATTCCAGTCAAATCAGTGTCCACATACTTCTTCAATTTTATACCACTTATGTGGTATATCATCCAATGTATTTGGGAACATATGCAACCACACTCTTTCGTCCCGGTACCCTGCTCTTCTCCATTCTTTCTCACATTTTGAATGTGAACGATTGGGTCGAACCCAGGTTTGAAATCCAAGATGTCAAGGTTTGCTGACAATGTTTTTCCACGAAATCTTTCCACAAAATATAAGGTAGTAGTATTCCATGTTTGCAATTGTGGTGCATGTGTTTCCCACCATCGGGTTGTTTGGAATATGAAAGATTTGACTAATATTTGTACTCTCCCATGTTCATTGATTGATTTGTAAACCTCGTCGACATGCATCGACATAGAGTTTCTTTCATTGAATTGCAAGGGGGGGCTTGTATGTGTATGATTCAGGATTAGTGTTGGTGTTTGTTTTAACTTTCTTTGGACCATGAGAGGGTATACTTGTACAAAAAAACATGATTTTGATCGCTTTATTGGTATTGCCTCTATCGACAAACACTCCTTAGCTTGAGTTTCATAATTCTCCATTTTCCAATTGTACAGTTCTGTATTTGAGTCTTGTCCTATTGATAATGGTGACCCGACTAAAATTTCTCCTTCACTATTGGGATCAACATTGTCCTTTTGATCATTCATTACTTGATACAATCGTCGGGCTTCGTCCCATGTCTCAACCCAAGGTTTGACTTCTTTTCGGTCCAATAGGATTACAATTTTTCTACCGCTACCTTTTAATTTGATTCTATCCCTCTCGAGGGAGATTGTGGCCCTTATGTTTCAACCCCAAGGTCTTCTAACTAATGCAGGCTAGGTAGGAAAACCTTTGACCAGATTAATCACTTCAAATTTGACTCTTGTTGGGATTCCCATTATGGATGTGATGACACTTTTGAGTATGTCAATTGGTTCAATGAATCTCTAATCTTCTACTTTAGAAAATTCATTGTTGGTTGAAGCAGGGGTTTCCCGAGTTGAACTCATGTTTCTCTAGGGAGAATATTTACTTGGGACCCAAAGTCCAATATGACTTGTTTGATTATATGTCAATCAATTTCCAGGTCAACTTGTGTGTCTTTCCTGAGACAATTGTCGAAGAATTTTGACTGTCTTTGGTATTCTTTATATTCTCTTAGAATGCCTAGTAAGTCGATCAATCGATCGACCAACTTTTTTTCCTTCAGTAATTAGATAAATTAGTCTAGAAACATGTTTGAGATATTTGCATGTCCTCCCTTGTTTCCGTTTACTTTATCCTAGTCGATGTTTTTGAAAATTTTCATTGCTTCCCACATTATTTTTTCTTCGTGTTTTGGGTCGGGATATCCATTTCAGCCTCCCCTCTATCAACTTGGTAGGTTTGGATAATTGTCTTCAACAGCTCCCGATCATGTTACTACATGGATATTTTTGAATTTAAAATATCATGTCTTGGCACTATATGCAAGAGGTTTACATTTCATTTATTCATTACTTTGTCTATCACAATTGGACAATCTTCAAGGGAGTGGTCTCCCACTCCACAACTGTTGCAGAACTTGAGATCAGTTTTATTATTGTGAAATCCATATTGATGTGGTCGTCCTTCCAACAATTGGAGCAGTAATAGCGTCCTTGACCATGTCCCCTACCAAAGTTTCCTCGTCGTCCTCTTCCTCGGCCTTGATAGCCTCCACAACCTTGACCTATGTAACTGTTTCCATTTCCTTCATCGACGTTCTAGTCGACCGTCTGTGTATGATATACTGAATGGATGTTTGTTCTATTTTTCCCATTCAACCAATATTCTTGTGTTGAATGGTTGTTTTCCTCACATATGTGGCACCATTTTGGTCACACATTCCTTAGATTATATGGGAAATCTCTTGTAGCATGATTTGTTACACCTTCACAAATATCACATAATGTTTCAATTTGAATTTGTCAAACTATTGGATCTAGTGCATCACTGAATTTACAATAATATTTTGTATGTCCTTCACTAGAACAGATTGTGCACCATAGTTCATTACGTGAAATCGACATATTTTTGATTAATTGTTGTAGTTCTGTGAGTTTTTCTTCCAGTCATTTCTCAATGATTGATGAATTAGAAGCACCTTCATCATCCATTTCTATCCATTGGGATTTTTTCAATACTTCTTCACACGTCTAGATATCATATATGCATAATGGAACTCTAATATTTTGCAATAAGCCTACCACATACCATTGTACAAGCAATTTTTCTTCAATTACATAGGGGATTTGTCTTAAAAGATCTTTAAACAGTTTATCATGTTCATAGATGGTTTCGCCTGTATTCCAATTGATCTCTTTTAGTTTTTGTGTCGTCGGGTGGCTTATATCTTGGGTTTTGAAAAATGTGAGGAAGTTTTTCTTTATTTATGCTTTCGAGCATTGTTGATTGTTTGTGTAATTTATAAACCATGTAAGAGATATTGCTCAAAGCACAACACCAAATTGTGTTATTTGTTTATCCTCATCGGTTATCCTAGAATTTCTCGCAAAAGAACCGATTTCGTTTGGGATCTTCATCACCTTCATAGATCAGGATATGATTGAGACCCATTGTTATTTTCTTGGATTTTTTCAAGGCTAGAACTATTGCAAGAGTTTGGATTGAAATCGACTGGGAAGTCGAACTACTTTTTGTAGTCGAAGTATGAATGTTCAAATTGACCAATACAAGTTGTCGTTGATCTTTAGTCGGGATGTATTTGAGTGCTAACTGTGCTTGTTCTTTTCTTGGGCTTGGATCATTGACCTCTCAGCCTTTGTCTATGTACTCAACGAATTGTCCTATGAAGGGTTGTGTTGATTCTTTTTCACTGGCTGTTTATTTAGAATCTTCCAAAAGTAGATTCGATAGGGGGGCGGAGTCCATGATATCTCTTATATGGATGAGTATAGCCTCTAGTCAATTTTCAATATTTTACTGTGCTTCAATTAGCAATGTATCTCTTATTTGACAAACATTGTCAGTTCGATACCACACCCTTGGTGATTGTGTATCCACATGATGTCTATGGTGGAGGAAGTCTGCAATACGTGAGCTGGGGCTTATTACAAGGGAAAGTCAAATTGTGGGTCATGAATCGTTGATCTCCATACCATCAACTTGGTCAATTGCTTGTTGTGCAACACCGACTTCCATACTAACTTGCAAGATTTTACTCCTCCCACGAGTCATCGAGGTGCTCTCAAGGGTTGTTCCAGTGATTTGTTGTGCCTGGGTAGGTTTCCTATGAGAATTTTGGGGATCCCTTTCATTCCATAACTCTTCTCGCCTATTTTTGCTCTTGTCCTGCTCCAATTTTTTAATGTATGTTGAGGGATTATGGGTCTCCATTCGACGTACATACTTCACACTTGATTCAATTACCTTCCTCTTGAATTTTGACATTTTCTACTTGGGTGTGCTTCAAATTCAAATTATATCATCTCACAGATTTTCCAACCTCCCATCACCAACCTGACTTACTCATGGTCGTTGATGTTACTCATTCTGGATTATTTTATTTCTTCATAAAATAATCACAATCTTCTCTCATATCTTTGCGGTTAGATTCTAAAAATTCTTCCCACTCTTCTTGTTTTTCTTTCCAATTGGAATTGGGAGGAGGAATTTTCAGAAGGGGTCGGTATTCGACGATGTCCCTGAGTCCTTTGTCTAAAAGGAACTTATGAAGTAAAGACATTATAGTGTAAAGGAACCCATCATGTAATTCTGTGTAGAATTTGTTTTTGATAGTTTTGACTGGCTCTCTATATTCGATCGCTTGTTCTTCAATGCAATCTTGCACAATTTTCTTGAACCACTCATTGAGGTTTTTTATTCCTCCATTTATGATTTTGTGCATCAATTTCTCATTAGGAGTGAATCTACGCATTAGATTGATTGAGATATTCATACAATGCTTAATATAATTGGTAATTTTATGCTCCCACCATTCATGTTTGTCCTCCAAGGTTAAAATCTATGTGCCTTTTTCTCTATGCATGCCCGAGTTCAGAACTATCAGTAACATAACCAATGCTTTAGTCTAAGGAAAAGAACGAGAAGCTAT
>ML813628.1:119280-133711 GCA_009831015.1 Picea engelmannii | reverse complement strand
GGTTGACTCTAACTGTCTATTCAACCGACTTTCCTAACCGAGCTCTGTAGTCAACTTAGCCAGTCAACTGGCGGGTCTAGTTGGCAGAGCTGACTAGCCCCTACAACACTCACCCTTCTTGACCCCTGCAAGTGACCTCATCCTAACCCCCTTCACCCATGTCAAAAGCTTACAAAAACTTTAAACTACCACTTAAGGCAGGGTTTTGTTGCTTTGCATCTTTTCTTATTTATCATTATCCCAAATGTAAATGCCCTCTAATTGGTGCGGTTTTGTTGGAGTAATTAATGAGATATTTGTTGACATAATTAATGCATCCAAGAAACCATTGGATTGAGTTTTCTCAATGAACTCATTATGGAAGGCTAATATTTTGGAAATATGGAGTTGCATGATAATTTTACCTTCATTAATGGTAATACCTTAGTAGTCGATTTTCATTTTGAAAAGATCAATTACTTTATTTTAATAGTCGATTTTCATTTCGAAAAGATCAATTATTTTATTTCTTAACACAATGCCATATGTAAACCCTTTTATTTTAATTGGGATAAATGTATAATATATGGGTTAATTGGGTTATGTTGAAGCAAAAAAACAAGCATATCATCGATATATGTGCTTATGAAATCTTCACATCCTTGAAAGATAAAATATATGGGCCACTGAAACTATGTTGAGGCATTTTTGAAACCAAAGAACATAACAAATCATTAAAAATGGCACCAAAGATCGTAAACACAATTTTATGCACTTTTTCTACGGTGAATCTAACTTGATGATAGCCAAATTTATACTCAAATTTTGAAAACTTATTTGCGCCTACAACTTCTTGAACTACCATACTCTTATTTTGAATAGGATAAGGTAATTGAGTTATGATGGAATTAAGAGGTTTATAATTTATAATTAGTGGTGGTTTTCCTTTAACTTGTTCTACATGATTATTGACGAGAATAACATGCATCACTGTCATGCATTAGCATTTGTTTCTTCTTGATCATAAGGAGTCATGACAATAGATTTTCCTTGGACTCCTTGATTATGATCAATTTGGATAGTTACCTACCTAGGGCATATCATATCGTTGTGCCAAAAATCTATAGGTCTATCAAAATATAATCACGAGGGTTGAGTCTTGATTTGATTGATTTGAGGAAGCTTGTTGTTTTCTTGCATTTTATTGGCACATATAAGGTCTTTAGTTTTATAGAATTTCATCATGTCTAGGTAGGAGGAATTAGTTTGTCCAAGCCTTTTGTAATGGTTAGGGATATTGATCATTCTTTTGTGAGAAAATATTACTCATTTCCCTTTAATATTAAAGCCAATACATGTTTCAACTATTATGATTTCCCCGATAGTATCAAGAAATGGAATGGGCATAGCCACAATGTACCTATCCCCCTCTATACCACTTTGAAGGGGTGGGGCCCTCCAAAAACACCCGTTTACACTATGAATGCATTCAAAGTGAAAAATAATGTATACAATTGTAACTAATCTAACCAGGGATTTATAAAACACGAATGCAAATGAATCAAAGTCATATAGATTTATAGACAAGCCTTTAATACATCCCAAGTCAAGGGTAAGCATGTCAATCTTACACATTTAACCATTACCTTTCAAACAAAATTTAGATAATATAAAGAGACAACAATGGCATGAATTATTGCATACCCAAAACCAACAAAACAATACTTAATTTCTTTGAAATTTCTCCACCAACCGACTGCAAACAAAGAACGTTCAACCTAATTGTAGGCACTCTATTATAGAGGCCACCCTCAAGCTAGGGATATGAATATAGAAGGGTGAAATCCTATGGGTTGGCTCTAATTCCATCACATGTCTCAATTCCTATGTTTAATAGACATGGAACTAACCTTTTTGAAATATTCTACCACAACAATCCCACTGTACTAGTGTCTCTTCCCCTTCAGCGTGCACCACACCAAGAATGTGATCCCCTTCATTATTCAATATTTCCTCAAGATATCCCCATTCCTTTCCAATGATCCAATGTAGACTGACAAGGAATCTCCAGTGTTGGGGACCAAGGATCTCAACTATTGTAACGTACCCAACCACCCACAGGCCAAGCTACGCCACTTCAAGCCAGCTCTAGACTACTTTCAACTTCTGATCCAACTTTTAATTAATACAGATGCATGAAGTATTCACATGCATAGATCAAGATTAATGCTTCAACATAAAATAAATGAACCATATGTCATACACAACAATAACCAACAAGCATGCATACTATGGATACAAAATTCATAGATAAATAAATACACAACGGAATAAATACACAAGTAAATAAAACCATAATAAAGAGCACTTATCTTTAATGAAACAAATCACCAACTAGTTGCAGACCAAGGATGTTCCACCCAACCGTAGACACTATTGTTCCAAGTCTCAACAACAATGTCACCCTTGATCCAGGGATATGAATCCACAAGGACGGTTCCAGAGTGTTACTCGGCTTCCCAAACCAGTCAACACTCAAGCTCTCACAAGATTTTCGGCACCCACAACAATCCAAGTACACCAACTCTCTTCTACCCAATCTGCACAACCCAAGAGAATGGACCCTCTTTTCTTCCACGCAGTCCCTCAGGATGTGCATCTCCTTCCAGGGCTCCAGTGTAGTTGGTCCAAAATCTCCATGCTATGACTCTTAGGATTCACAGTTGTGAGAAAAAATGAACACAGGCCAAACAATCTCAGACATGCATGCCTTAATTCATGGTTGGAATGCAACAATAGTCTTAACATGCAACAAATCATGGCTCCTCTCAAAGATTTCATTTTCTTTTCCCAAGATAAACGCGAATGGAGATTGAAGAGTGGGTTAAAGAGTGAATGGAGTGAGTGAAGAAGAAGCAACCCCCACAACAGATCAAAAATGGGTTTATGTAATTCTTGGAATTAAGGAACCACTTGGCCTCCCCCTCTAAGAAGCTCGTGTAACTACTATTCTCCATTAAAACAAAAATGGATAAATAAAATATAAAATAAATACTTAGCCCTCAAGCCCCCTCACTTGTGAAATCATAGCCCCTTATAACTCTTTTCCTTGTCCGTCTAGCATCCAATGATGTATTTATTGTTAATAATGATCAAACATTACATTTCCTAGGCACACTGGCCTCTTTCAATTGTCTGGGCACTTTGGCCTTTCATGGATTAACAAAATACATTATTTAATACAGGGCTCAAAACCTGGGATGATACATCCCCTTACCCCTATTTTGGCACTGTCCTCAATGCATATACAAAACATAAATACAAATCTCAAAATTTATTCAAAACGTTGTGGGTACTCTGCCCGCATGGCATCTTCATGCTCCCAAGTAGAATCTTCAGGACCGTAGCATGTCCACTCAACTTTTACCAACTCTATAACTTGATTCCAGAGCATTTTGACTTTTCTGTCCAATATTCACATTGGTTGGACTTGAATTCCTTCCTTTGTATCTACCTGAATGATATGCCAATCAATAACATGGTTAGGATCATGTACATATTTTTTTAGCAAAGAGACATGAAATACATTATGCACATTCATGGAAGCAGGCAATGCAAGCATGTATGCAACTACCCCTATTATGTCCAATATCTCCAATGGACCACAAAATCCGACTGCTAGCTTTGTACAACTACCCAACTTCAAAGAGGTCTTTTTGGGATTCACTTTTAAAAGCACATGCTCCCCCACTTTAAATTCTCTAGTTTTCTTGTTCTTATTTGCATAAATTTTCTGTCTATCTTGAGCTGCCATTAAATTCTGCTTAATTCTAACCATCTGGTCTTCTATATCCTTGAGAAATTCTAGCCCAAGTACCACTCTATCTGTTGGGTTGTCCCAACTCACTGGAGTATTGCATTTCCTACCATACAACGCTTCAAATGGGCTCATTTTCAATGAAGCTTGATACCCATTGTTATAGGAAAACTCAACCAAGTGCAAGTAATATTCCCACTTAGATGGCTTATCCATCACATACATTCTCAACATGTCTTCAATTACTCGGTTAACTCTTTTTGTTTGCCTATCTGACTGTGTGTGGTATGTTGTGCTAAAGTTTAGATTTGTACCAAATCCTTTAAACAATCCCCTCTAGAAATTTGAAGTAAACTTTGTATCTCTTTCTGAGACAATTGTCTTAGGTATCCCATGCAACCTAGAAATCTCCCTCATGTAAATTTCTGCAATATTAGTTGTTGTATGAATCATTTTTACAGGAACAAAATGAGCATCCTTTGTCAATTTATCAACCACGACCATAATTGAATCATGTTGTCTTGTTGTCCTGGGCAATTTAGTTATAAAATCCATGGTTACCACTTCCCATTTTTTTCTCTAGAATTGGTAATGGTTTTAGAAAACTCATTTGGTGCCTATGCTCAACCTTAACTCTCTGACATTCCATACATCTAGAAATGTAATCAACAACATCTTTTTTCATTCCTGGCCAAAAAAATTGGCTTCTTACTGTTGCAATTTTTTTCTGGTAACCAGGATGTCCGACATATGGAACATTATGCATTTCCTTTAATACCAAATTCCTAAGTTCTCTGGAACTAGGAACATAAATTCTATTTTTATGCATAAGTAATACATCTTCCTTCATCTCATATTCTTTAATTTTTTGTTGTACATTTTCTTGCTTTAAGCTTTCTTTTACCTGTAGGTAATGGTGATATGTGACAAAAACATCTAAAATTTTGCTCTTTAAATCTGACTGATGCATACTGATAGTTGTAGCATGCATAAGATGTACTCTTCTACTAAGTGCATCAACAACTTTATTTTCTTTTCCTTTGATATGCTTGATTTCAAAATCGTATTCACTTAAAAATTCCAACCATCTCATTTTCATGGCATTCAAAGTTGGTTGTTCAAAAAGATATGTCAGACCACTGTGGTTTGTTCTTAATTCAAATCTTTTCCCCATGAGATAATTTTTAGTGTTTCATGGAAACCTACATAGGAGATCTAGCTAAAGCATACACAAACAAAGCTTATCAAGAAAAGGAAGAGAGATACACAATGAAGAATGAGAATCAATGCATATTATGATCTTATAAATGAGTGAGAGATCTTCACTCATATAGGCAATGACATCCTATAATTAGGAATGCATGCATACCAGTGATGGTCTAAGATTAGAAAGTCTAAAATAGAACTAGTCAGTTAACTCCCATTGAACTACTGTGACGAAAATAGAAATTTCTCCAACACCTCCCCTGAACATCACTATGGAGTAAAAAATAAGTCCTGGCTACTAGGCCATTTTAGGTACTCATGTATAATGCAACTAATGAACACTAAATAAAAACAAGGAAAGAGGGAAAACCACATGGGAACAAAACCCCCCCTCAAAGGACAATGTATCAAAAGAAGAAAAGGCAGTTGCTAGGCAACTATGTTCTTCACTGCAAGACAATCCTGCAAAGTCTGAAACTTCTGCTCACTGAAAGTCTTCGTGAATATGTAGAAATATTTATGGATCTGATGAAGTGCTTTGACAACTTGTCTAGACTTGTACCTCTTGATCCCGTGGACCCATCTGCACCTGAAAATATTCCTGTCTGGTGGAAGTGGAACCAGATGCGAAGTCTGATTCTTTAGGAGTGAGTCATACTCTTTTTTCATGACTGCTTTCCATAATGGACTTCCCACATCCTTATTATAGGTATGCAGATTAGTATATTGAACCATATAACAACGCACGTGCATTGCAGGTTATGAAGTTGAAAGTACATGAGAAGGATCCTCATGTTGAGATTGAGTCCTCCTTGAATCCAATGGATTCCCTGCAAGGATACCTGTTGCCTGAAGTGTGGTCTGTGCCTTCTTGGGAATCTGCTAAAGCTTTGACACTGGCTTCTTATCTGGCTGTACTACCTTCTTATTTCCATGTACAAAATCTGAGTGTATGGAATCATATCTGATGTCTGAAACTGATGGAAGCACAAGAGTATATGCATGTTTCACTGGAGGTGCATGCAATGTACTCTTCTTATGTGTAAGTAGAAAAGAGGAGTCATCATCAGAAAACTTAGTGAATTTATACAACATTGACTTGTGATCCACCTCACCAATTGCAATGATGGAATTGTCATGCATGTCAATTACTGAAACTGAATCTGATGTAAATTCAACATTTTTACCTTTCTGAGTGATCTAATAAACTGAGAGCATATTCATAGAAAGCTTTGGAACATGTAGAACATTCTCAAAACTATCGTTGTGGAGTTCCACTCTCCCTTCTCGTGCTACTGCTACTGGAGTATCACCCACCATGATAATAGGGGGTCTTGAGCATGGAATCAAAGAAGATAAAACTTCATCTTTCGCTACCATATGATGGGATGCACCAGAATCTATAATCCATGAATCAGATGAGGAATTAATTGCAACTAGAGCATGATGATTACCTTTCTTAGGAGCAAGATCTTCTTCCTTCTACTTCTTGACTACCTTTGGAATGAATTTTCCAAGGTTGTTCTGCTGAAGTGCTTGTGCCATAAGATTGATCTGTTTCTTCATGCATGTGGATTCTTCATGATTCAGTTTATTGTTGTAAGTGCATTGCTTTCCCTTCTTCTTCTTCTTGGGATCTGAAGAGTCTTTGGAACTTGAAGAATCATTAAAGGGTTTGGAATATCCCTCCTTCCCGTTCTGTTTGGATGACCCTTTTCCATCATGCATGATGAGTGCATGTGCTTTGGGATCTTTCATGAGGCCCATATATATGAGTTTTGTCTGCTCTTGTGTAAGAGACTCAATGAACCGAGCCAATGTAGGCATTTTCCAATTTTTTCCAAAAAGAGATCTTCCATAATGTAAATTGGAGACATATACAATGTATTCTGGTCCTAGCTTAGCTAAGATTGTTAAAATAAGTTGTTTCTCTTGTGTAGACTTATCAATACCACATTCACCCAAGCTCAATAGCAAAGATTTAAATTTAGTAAAAAAATCTTGTATATTATCAAAACGTTTAGGGTCTAAGGTATTCAACTCTAACTCAAGCATATGACCTCGCATCTCATCCTGCTTTCCAAAGAGTCCTTCCAAGGTGGTCTAGGTCTCGTTTGGAGTCTTGCATGCGGCAACATGAAACCATATATCAATGGAGATTAACTCAAGAAGTAGTCCTATGGCCTCATCCTTACGGTTCACCCATCTCATATTCTCAATCGTTGATGTAGGTTCCATTTATGTCGCCATCGTCAAATTATACAGTCCTTTTATTTTGAGTTGGAATGTCACCTTGGGATTCCAATCAAAATAATTGTATGGTCTGAGTATTACCACCAAGTTTGACTGTATAATAGTTGTCCTTTCCATCTCTTCCAATGTTTCTAAGAACCCCTAAAAATTTACTCTCAATCTGCAAGTGAAAAATTAAGAAATCACGACAGAAAGGGCACTTTAAGTGAAAATTTGTATCAGTTTTAGGAGATGATCTTGCGACTTACTTTCTGAGAAATAGGTGAGGAATCTCGCCAAACGGTTAAAAACCCACTTCCAAAATGGGTCGATTTACTTTACCACAGGGTCGTTTCCTAAAAAACGTAATATGTTGGGAGGAATAACTGCTGAAAGGTATGACCACAAATTTAGCTCGCCGAAACCCTGATTTTCCTTATTCTTTGGCTTGTCTAGCTTGCTCAAAGCATCATAGCTCTGATACCATGTCAATGTTTCATGGAACTAGCACATGAGATCCAGCTAAAGCATACACAAACAAATCTTATCAAGAAAAGGAAGAGAGATACACAATGAAGAATGAGAATCAATGCATATTATGATTTTATCAATGAGCGAGTGATATTCACTCACATAGGCAATGGCATCCTATAATTAGGAATGCATGCATAATAGTGATGGTCTAAGATTAGAAAGTCTAAAATAGAACTAGTCAGTTAACTCCCAATGAACTAGTGTTAAAGTCTAAAATAGAACTAGTCAATTAACTCCCACTGAACTAGTGTCCCGAAAATAGAAATTTCTCCAACAATAATGCCTCCACATCTTCAATGCGTGAACAATGGCAACAAGTTCCAAGTCATGTGTGGCATATTTCCTCTCATGTTCTTTAAGATTTATGTACTCATAACCAATGACATGTCCATTTTGAGTGAGGAATCCACCAAGTCTTCCTTGCATGCATCTGTACATACCAAAAAACTTTCATTTGGGTCAACAATCTTTAAAATAGGAGCACTAGTAAGTAATTCTTTCAGTAGATTAAATTTCTCTTCACACTCAGTTGTCCATTTAAATTTAATTCCCTTCTTTTATAAAGAAGTGATGGGATGAGCAATCTTAGAGAACCCTGCTATAAATATTCTGTAGTAACCGRCTAATCCCATAAAATATCTGTCTTCTGAAACATTCCTGGGTGTTGGCCATCCTCTAATGGCTTCAATTTTCTCTGTATCTACTACTATACCTTGTTATGAAATAATGTGTCCCAAGTAATCGATCTTTTCTTGGTAAAAAGAAMACTTAATAAGCTTGGCATACAACTGATGTTCCCTCAGCACTTGCAATACCAATATTAGGTGATGTTCATGCCCTTCCTCTGACTTATAATAGAAAAGTATGTTGTCTAGGAATAYTATAACAAACCTATCCAAATAATTTATAAATATGCCATTCATTAAGAACATAAAGAGAGGTGGTGCATTGGACAGTCCAAATGGCACCACTAAAAAATCATAATGCCCATACATGGTTCTAAATGTTGTGTTATGGATGTCTTCTTCCTTGATTCTTACTTGATGGTACCCTGATCTCAAGTCTATCTTTGAAAATATATTTTCCCCTCTTAGCTGATCAAAGAGGTCATCAATTCTGGGTAGAGGGTACTTGTTCTTTACAGTGGATTTATTCAACTGCCGAAAGTCAATACACAACCTCAAAGTTCCATCCTTATTTTTGACAAAGAGTACTGGTGCTCCCCAAGGTGAAACACTTGGACGTATGTACCCTTTCTTCAACAATTCTTCCAACTGCATTTGTGATTCTTTTAATTCTGGTGTACTCATTCTGTAAGATGTTTTTGATACCGGGGCATCTCCTAGCACTAAATCAATAGAGAAATCTATCTCCCTCTTTGGTGGCAACCTTGGTATTTATTGGAATAAATCTTCAAATTCTTGTAGTACCAAGAATTCTTCAAGGCTTGTCCCCTTTGTCTTTTCTGGATCCTCCACATGGGTTGCATACAATTGACATCCTTTTCTGAAACATCTCTTCCAATGTAATGCTTAAATCTCCCTTATAGAGATGGGTCTTGGAACTCCTTTCACAATGCTCTGTTTTCCTTCTTCATCGAGACATGTAAATGTCTTGTTATGGAAATCTAGGATAGCATGATGCTTGTCCAACCAATCCATTCCAATTAGAATATCATAAGATCCCAATGGTATAATATTTAGATCAACATTAGTATTCGCACCATTAAGACTTATGGAACAAACTTTAACCATATCATGGATTCTCCTTTTGGTTCCAGTGGCTAGCTAAACCAAACTTGATTTTTTAAGCTTCCTTTTCTCCAAACGTAGTATATCCACTATTTTAGGATCAATGTAACAATGAATTTCTCCTGAATCAATTAAAACAACAACAGGCTGATTAATGATCTTACCTTCCACCTTGATCATATTCGATTGGTACTTTTCTTGTCGATCATCTAAGGCTACATAAATTCTTCCCATGTCTTCCACTGTTGTATCCTCTTGGATGTTGTGCATGGTCTTCACTTTTTCCTTTATGTGAGAAAAATCCTTGTATAGGTGATCTTCTTTGCATCCCCAACATTGGATTGATGGTCTTCCCCTTTTTCCCAAGGAGTCTTCTCTCTTTGATTCATCCTTAGCACACTGGTCTTGATGATTTTTATTAGGGCTATTTCTATTGAAAGGAGGCTTGAATCCCTTCCTCCTCTGATCAAATTTCTCCTTCTTCTTATCCTTCCAAGATTCCTGCATGAATTCTCTGCTCTTGCCTTGCTCATAAATGTACTTAGCCTTCCTTATGGTCTCAATCAAAGTTTTGGGTTCATCATATTGGATATTCTCTTTATAAAAGGAGGGAAATATGCTTAAAAACCTTATATTCTTTTATAAACCCCACATACTTTAGCAGCCCCAAGAACTTCCGTTCATACTCTGCCATGGTCATGCTTCCCAACCTAAGTTCAAATAACTCTTGCATTTTCTTTTCATAGAAGTCCTTTGAAAGGTACTCCTGCTGAAAATATTTCTTGAACTGCTTCCAAGTGATCCTATTCTCATTAATGTTCTCAACTTGCTTCAACTGATCCCACCACATAGCAGCTTTCCCATGTAAATTGTATGTGGAAATCCTGGCTTCTAGGTCTGATGAGTAGTAATGTAATTGAAAATACCTCCTAAGTCCAAGCAACCATGCCTTAGCATCATATTCCCTTTCCCTTTCACCATCAAAGGATGGTGGCTTAAGCTTCCTCAGCTCTCATTGCAAACTGTCCAATTCATGTCTTCTTCTTTGGTGCCTAACATGAGACACCTCTGGACTACTTAGGGAATCTTCAAATGAATGAAATTTCCTTGTTGAATAGGGAGGTGAGTGATGTCTATGAGTTATGCTATCACTTCTTGAATAACCAGTTCTTATGTGGTCATCTCTTCCTTCATGGCATCTTCCCTCTTCCTCTTGTTTTGAGTTTGATCCATTATTTTTTTTCCTCTGCAACTAATTTAAGATTTGCATCACTTGAGAATTTATCTTATTTTGTTCTCTTATCAGTCTGTCATTATCTTCTTTGTAGCTCTGCACTTCTATTTTTAGGCTTCTCACAGTCTCTATCAATGTTTCTTTCTCCCCTCTAGCTTGGTGTCCATTGGATTATGTCTCTACATTACCAACAATGATATTCTAACCTTTGGCCTCTTTATCATGGATGGAAGCTCCCTCTCCTTCTTCCATTTCTTGAATATGCATTATGAACTGATATATTTAAACCCCCTTAATTCTGCAAAATGTGCAAGCAACCATTTTGTTAGAATTATGCATATTAAAAAAAATTGCCAACAATGCTACAAGGCCATTTTCTTCTCAATTCATGAAGAATATATTATCATTCTCCATATTATAACAATTCCATGTTATCCTTTAGCTGATACATAATTCAATTATGCACAGACGCTTCCTTCAAACCACTTTCCATGTGGCCATGGCTTGAAACCATGGGCTTATTCATTCTTTAGCGCCTTCCTCTGTATTCTTCGACACAAGAGCTTGCTCGAACACAATGTCCGAGGAATTGGTTACTTCTGGATCCTTTTTCACCTCGAATTGACCACCGTTACCTTATAATGAGACCGACGTTGGGACCAAGTCCTCCAGACTTAGGAATTCGACTATTCTCCCTCTTCAATCTCCAATTTCTCCCGGAGTTAAACTTTGTCATAGCCCTTCCAATAAATCTACTAGCCGATCAAACGATTGAGATTTGATCTCTCATCGACTGGACGATCCCGAATCATCTAGAGGCTTGAAAAAAATCGATGGTCGTGACTTAATCGGATGTTGAGATGGACGAACTTTATCAATTCAGGACTTCAGTGCTCTGGGGCTCCGGAACATTACAACTCCCAAGTCTCTCAAATCCCCCAGAGTGATACTTTCCGAAGTACTTACCCTATCCTTCCACTGTTGATCCAATGACCATGAATTAATCAATCATTGGGACAGATGGTACTTATTCATTCAGGACTTTGGCGCTCCGGGACTCCGAAACATTTCAACTCTCAATTCGTTCCACTTCCTTGGAGTGATAACTGCCAAAGTGCTTACGCCATCCTTCCATGGATTGATCTAACGATTGAGAAAGGTCTCGAAGGGATGTTAGATCGATGATATGCATGAATTCATGACTTTGGTCTTTGACACTTTTGGTGGTAGAGATGTTGGATACCCCCGAAGGCCATACTCCTGGAGATGACATGACATACTGACGTCACCCATGGTGACATGGACCCATGGAATGTGTGCCACATGTCACTAAAAAATGAGTAGGTTAGGTTCCAAAGGGTACTTAATCCGGGTGACACGTGTCCCCACATGGCACCCATGCCATGTGGCCTATGACACGTCACACATCAAATGGATGATCCACATTCTCTGCTCTAGATATGAAGGTTTGCGTGATTTCACGACAACAAATTTACACTTCGTGGTTTCGACACTTCTGGGCTTCGACACTTTGGGGCTTCACCCATTCTCCAATACTCGTCGGAGTGGTGAAGTTATGAAGCTCCGAAACTTCGCTATCCTTCCACCCTTGCTATATCTGATGATCATCATTACTTCCGAAGTCCTTCCCTCGATCTAACGATCGACGGGACTTTGAGACTTCGACGCTTCAAGACTCTGGGTTATAGTAGTTCGAAAGGGTTCGATTCTCCTGGAATTAAACTTCCCAAAGTGGTCAAAGCCGAAGGACCCTGACTAACGACTGAGATTTCACTTGAGCCTCCTATCAGATTGGACAACTGGTGGGACTTCGCGACTTTGAACCTTTTTCATGATTATGCCTTGTCTCCCAAAAATCGTCGAAGTGACGAAGTTCTAGAGTTTTCGATTTCCTTCTCGGCTTCAATCAACGACTGATGATCGACAGATTCAATCTGACGGTTCTGAGTTAATCTGTCCCAGCCTTTGATGTCACCTTTAATATCACTGTCCTCGTTCACCCGTCTTCTGATCTAATGATCCATAACTCCCTGATTCCACGGTGGTGATCGCTCATGAATTCAAAAGGGAACGATCATGATTCTAAAATGCTTTACAAAGGATCTCTGTATGTACGATGCTCTGGATTTTGCGCGATATCTGCAACGTTATCTCTCCTGATCTTTAAGATTTCAAGGACCTATTCATTCTTAACCATAAAACCTTGTCCAACAGTTCTGGCTGATACCCATATGGTTTTTCATCTGAAGCTCTGATACCAATCTGTAACGTACCCAACCACCCTCAGGTCGGGCTACGCCACTTCAAGCCTGCTCTAGACTACTTTCGACTTCTGATCTAACATATAATTAATAAATATGCATGAAGTATTCACATGCATAGATCAAGATTCATGCTTCAACATAAAAGAAATGAACGATATGTCGTACACAACAATAACCAACAAGCACGCATACTATGGATACAAAATTCATAGATAAATAAATACACATCAGAATAAATATACAAGTAAATAAAACCATAACAAAGAGCACTTATATTTAATGAAAAAAATTGCCAACTAGCTACAGACCAAGGACGTTCCACCCAACTGTAGACACTGTTGTTCCAAGTCTCAACAAAAATGTCACTCCCGAGCCAGGGCTATGAATCCACAAGGACCGTTCCAGAGTGTCACTCGGCTTCCCAGGACCCAAACCAGTTGGCACTCAAGATCTCATAGGCTTTTCAACACCCACAACAATCCAAGTACACAAGCTCTCTTCTACCCAACCTGCACAACCCAAAAGAATGGACCCCCTTCTCTGACACACAGTCCCTCAAGATCTACATCTCCTTCCAAGGATCCAGTGCAGCTGGTCCATAATATCCATGTTGGGAATCTCAAGATTTTCAAATGTGAGCAAAAATGAACACATGCCAAAGCATCTCAGACATGCAGGCATTAATTCATGACTGGAATACACCAACAGTCTTTACAACCAACAAACCATAACTCCTCTCCAATAGTTCGTTTTCCTTTCCCAAGCCAAATGCGAATGGAGAATGAAGAGTGGGTGAAAGAGTGAATGGAGTGAGGACATAATGAAATGTGGGAACAACGAACAATGAGTGAATGAGTGAATGAGTGAAGAAGAAGCAACCCACACAATCGACCAAAAATGGGTTTATGTAATTCTTGGAATTAAGGAACCACTTGTCCTTCCCCCCAAGAAGCTCATGTAACAATTATTCTCCATTAAAACAAAAATGGGTAAATAAAATATAAAATAAATACTTAGCCCCTCAAGCCCCCTCTCTTGTGGAATCATATCCCCCTATAACTCTCGTCCTTGTCCATCTAGCAGCCAATGATGTGTTTATTATTAATAATGATCAAACATTACATTTTCTAGGCACACTGGCCTCTTTCAATTGTTTGGGCACTTTGGCCTTTCATGGATTAACAAAATACATTATTTAATACAGGGCTCAAAACCCTGGATGTTACAACTATGAATAATGGCTCTCATTCCTTTCAACATTTACCTACAAGCTTAGTCATGTTTTTCCCATTCCATGTTAGTAAGGTAAGCAATGAGAGAAAATTATAGTAGTCTCCCAACAAATACTCTACACAGGAGAGGAATGTTCCAGGAGAATAACAATGAATGAAAA
>ML813628.1:97238-107396 GCA_009831015.1 Picea engelmannii | reverse complement strand
GAAATAGTCATTGGTGGCTAAGATCAAAGAATATTAATCGAAACCTAAATTGGAGTTTGATTCAAAGAACAATAAAGGGAAACATATCATTGATGTAGAACCCACTACGACCATCGTGGTCACAACATTACAATCAGAAGAACCAGAGGAGCTTGAGGAGGGGGAGTGCCTCTTCCACTCACAGATGTGGGTAAATGGGACCCCACAACATTTCATTGTTGACAGTGGGAGTTAGAAGAACATGATCTCAGTCGAGGTTGTCAAGAGATTGAAGTTGCCAATGATGCCACACCCCCAACCATACACCATCAGATGATTGATCCGGGGATGAGAAATCAGTGTCAACCAACAATGTTGCTTGTGTTATGGCATCAAGCCCTTCAAGGATGAGGTAGTGTGTGATGTTTCCCCACTTGAATTATGTGATTTTCTCTTAGGAAAACCATATATGTGGAAATGTCACGCTATATGAGTCTCAACCCTGCAGTGTCATTGTTACTATGGAAGGTCAACTCTACAAGGTACTAGAGGTAGCTCCAACTAATGCCACTTTATTGATATCAGAAAAACAATGTCACAAAGTAATCTCTCAAACCACACAATTTTCCCTCTTCACGATCCATTCATATGGTGAACGAAAGGTCACTGTGACCACTATAGCCTTGACCCAAGATGTTTCTATCTATTAGAAGTAGGTCAACAAGATTGTAGAGGAGCATAAATAGAATGAGAGTCTTCCATTTGTTCAACATAGCTCTATTGGCTGCGACCCTTTTTAGGTGTGCTTGGGGTTCCAACAATTAACCCCCAATATTGATATAACTCTTCTTGCTACATATTCACTGCGAGAGTCGACCCACACTCAGAACAAGGAAGATCATTCAACCAAATATGTTGAATGGATCCAACACCTCCAACAGGTTCATGACATCCTTCCACAGGAAAAGTACAAACAAGACATCTACTTCAACAAGGCAAGCAACTCACCAAGGTTTAGATTCAACAGAAGTTTCCCCATCTCCCGAGGGAACTTGATGTTGATTTTTTATAACATATCTGAGATCGATATATTTTATTATAATGATGAGTGTTCCATATATATAGAACATATGGTGACCATCCATGAAAGGATGCGTCCCTTGGATAATAAATAAATATTTATTATTATTGTTACTTATTATATATTATTTAATAATTAATAATTATAGTATTAATTATTAATCTAGAAGAATGTCTTCTCAATGATGTCCAAACATCAACACTCCCTCTCAACAAGGGAGACATTATTCATCATGCCAAATATTGTCTTTGAAGTATACAAACTTCACCCTAGACTCATGACACTTGTCTGTCAGTCTTGGGAGATGTCTCTCTCCCACATGAACCAAGTAGAAACTCCTTCTATGGCTCTCCTTCTAAGCCAATTGACTCTCTCTGAGATCATGCTCACTCTGGGTCTGCATGTGATAGCATCGAGCATCTTGATTATTTATCATTCCTTTTCAAATCACCATGAATAAGACAAAGACTACACCAAGGTCATTCACCATAGGTACACCCTTGTGAGTGAATGTTGGCTTGATGCTAACCGACACATGAAAAGAACTTCAAGCACCTAGATTCCATATTATTCCTTGTCATGATCAAGGAAGGACTAAGCCTGGGCCCATTTACCACAAGTACACCTTTGTGATAAATGTATCCTATATCCCTTGGTCTATGACCCAATCTAGGAGAAGGTCTACCCTATGCCGAAACATCAACACTCCCTCTTAGCTAGGGAGATATCTTTCCATAGTATTACACAACTACTGTCCAGAGACACACAGTCTCCACCAATAGTAGACAACCATCATAGTAGAAAAAGGTCTATCACACATGGCACTCCCATGTGGACTTATAGAGGTAATCCCTCTAGAAAAACTAGGGTCAACTCCCCATAGTGTGTGACGTCAAGGTCAACTCCCTTTTCATGTCCTCATGTGCTCTCTACAAGGGACTTGTCCTCATGTGCTCTCCATAAGGGATGTGTCCTCATGTGCTCTCCATAAGGGGCATTGGGTTATAAGCCCAAACCCACTTATCCCTTCTAGGATAAGTTTCCTCATAGATCAACTCAACTCAATCACATAGGAGTATGATCTGGAGAATGTTTGTCACACATGGCACTCCCATGTGGACTTGTAGACGCTACTCCCTCTAGAAAAACTAGGGTCAACTCCCCATAGTGTGTGGTGTCAAGGTCAACTCCCTTGACATGTCCTCATGTGCTCTCCACAAAGGATGTGTCCTCATGTGCTCTCCGTAAGGGAAGTGTCTTCACGTGTTCTCCACAAGGGATGTTGGGATATAAGCCCAAACCCCCTTATCCCTTCTCGGATAAGTGTCCTCACAGATCAACTCAACTCATCCATAGAGGAGTATGATCTGGATAATGTCTCAAGAAGATACAAACATCAACACTCCCTCTAAGCGAGGGAGGCATTCTCTGCCACTCCAAGTCTGTCAGAGAAGTACTCAAACTTCATTCTGGTAATGGGTTCATAAGAACATCAACAACTTGCTCATCTGTAGAAAGGTACTACACCAGTATTTCCTTCCTCTGCACCATGTCTTGTATGTAATGGTACTTGATCTCAATGTGCTTCAATTTTTCATCAAACACTGGATTCTCTAAGAGCTTCACACATCTCTGGTTATCACAATGAATAACAGTGGAATCTAGCACATGTCCAAATAAATTTGCAAGGAGCTTGCGAAGCCACACTTCTTCGCAGACTACCACACTCAATGCAATGTACTTTTCTTCTATGGTGATCAAGGCCACATAAGTTTGTTTCCTGCTACACCAAGAAACCATGGCAGATCCCAAAGTGAAGCAACACCTGGAGGTGCTCTTCCTGTACACTACGCTCCCTGCCCAATCAGAGTCAGTATATCCTTGCAATCTCATTTCAATACTAGAAGTAAATCTTAGATCATGTCCAATTGTACCTCACAGGTATCTCAACACATGCTTCACATCACTCTATTGTGTTTGTCTCGGTTGACTCATAAACTGGCTAAGTGCACTCACTACATAGAAAATATCTAGTCTGGTGTTAACGAGATACATCAATGATCAAATCAGTTGTCTATACAGGGTCAGATCAATCTTGTCGGAATCAAAAGAAAACACACTTAGTTTCTTCATATTCGTCGCCATTGGTGTAGCCATGGGCTGACAATTCAACATCTCAAACTTTTTTCAATATCTCAATTGTGTACTTCCCCTGACTCAGGAAGATCTCAACAATTATCTTCCACACTTCTAGTACCAATAAGTAATGCATCATACCAAGGTCCTTCATCTCAAACTCAGAGGCCAATGCATACTTTCATTCAACAAAAAGGCTCTTTATACCAATGAGGAATAAATCATCAATGTAGAGGACCAAAATCATGGACTCCCCATTAACAATCTTGTAGTACTAGTTGGGATCAACAACACTTTTGTTGAAGCTCATCATGTGTCCATAAATCCTCACATACCAATCTCAAGGTGCCTGCTTGAGTCCTGTTGGCCCTCGACCAAGTTTTGAGAGAACATTGGTCGTGTTTGACCATTTTTGGGACTTCGACAGGCAGGTCGAAGACGAAACACCTAGGAGAAGAGAAGATCGTAGAATCTCGCCCTTTTTGCGGGCTTTTTGGGCTTTTAGGGTTTATGTAACAGGTAAGGGATGTCGGCCCATGGGTTTTACCCATGTTTAGGCCCTTTTTTAAATGTATAAATAGACAGCTAAGTGATGTAAGAAGTACTAGAATCGTCTTAGTGCAACAGATCATTGGCTTAGTGCACGACTAGAGTATGTTAAGACTTGCAGAGCTAAGTGCAAGTGACTATGTAAGTCTTTGTGTTGTGACTTGATTTTGAGGAAGGTGGATCTAGCGCACTGTGTGCAGATCACTTGTCTAGTGCGAAGTGAGCTCTGTGGCTATGTGCCTGTAAGAAGATTGAAGGAGACTAATAAAGAAGAAGAAGAGTTGGTGGATGTAGACCCACAATGGGGTGAACCACGTATATCATGTGTCAATGTGTTGTGTGCAATATTGTTCATGGTGTTTATGTATCTTTTGGCATAGGGGAAGACCCAAGGTTCAGCTCTAACAATGCACCAACAATCCCTAACTACTGGCCCTTTCAGCAACACCTGCGAAAAAGATGCAATATCACTCGAAGTAGCTATAGGGGGTTGCAGGACACATGTGTCTACAACCGGAGGAAATCCAGAGTGGATTCACAACAACAACACACAATCACCTAGTTATTATTTATCTTCCTTTAACCTACTGTGCAAGTTATATTTCAGATCTAACACAATATCACAATAGCAACATATCCAAAGACAAAGAACACAACATCAAACACACATAACACAAGATATACATGGTTCACCCTCTCTCTAGGGCTACGTCCACAAAACTAGGATTTATGATATATTAAGATGGAAGCATACAATTCTTATCTGTGTTCTTAGCGAGCAGATCTTCTCTTCTTCTCTCTCTTTCTCTCCCCTCCCCGCACACCCAACTACAGGGTTGATCTTCACACCCAGTTGAAGATCTTACAATACCAGAAGGCTCTCACACTCAACACTTCTCTGTCATATAGTAGTACTCACTCAATCATACAATAATAATGAACTCTCAACCAACTTAGCACCAACCCATCCCATGTCCTTTAGACCTTTATTTTATACATTACAATAGCTCTCGGACACCCTTAGGTTAAAACTAAAGTGTCAAATCCCTAGATACCAAAATCCTAGGTGTCTAAAATCCTAGGTCAACTTGACCCACATTTTCAGGGCTTCACCAACCTGTCTTTCCTTCCTTCACGTGCGGGGTGCTCCAAAGCATATGTTGACATCTTCTTTCGCTTGCTAAGTTTTCCACGATCCCTCTTCCTTTCTGATCTGTCATCTTTGATATCCTAGTCCAACAACTTGATTTCTCTTACTTCACACCATCTTTTCTGCTCTTTTGCTCACTTCGACCCAGTATCAATCACATTGTCTTCCGCCCAGTTCACATTTTGCCTTTTCTCCCTTAATATTCACTTGGTTCCATAACCATGGGCCAACAGGCCCCCAACACTCACCTGTAACTCATCCCGAGGCACTTCAGGTCTGAAATTTCTGTTTCATTTCAACTTCAGACTACGTAGGGCATCTTTTGATTTCTGCTATGTTCCTCCCTTCTATGTGTAGACTGTCTTTTCTGTGTCTCGTACCCAGTTTCAACTGCACCTAGTACCTAGACACTTTTCCTTTTGCTTTTACTGAGAGCTGCGAGGCAACTGGTTGTCATAATTCACTTTCAACCGACTTCCGTTCACCAAACCTTCCTTCCATTCTCTAGTCCAAGTCTTCAATTGTGTATCTCCTCCTTCTGTAACATAGGCAATCTCATATGGCCCAAGCCAATGCATCCTGAACTTCCCTAGATGCCTCATGAACTTACTGTCATAGACCAATACCGGATCTCCTTGCTTGAAATCTTTCTTCTTGATGTGTCTTTCATGGTAGGCCTTTTCTCTTTCTTTCTGAACCTTCTGGTGAAATCCTGCAATAAATTTGTCTTCTTCCAGTTCGACCAACTGCGCAAGCCTCTCCTGCACAATGCCAGTGTCATCCATATCTATAAAGGCTGCAATTATCAGACTAGGAACCAAATATTCCATGGGTACAACTGCTTCTAGACCATATACCAATTTAAAGGGGGTCTGCATGGTCAATTTCTTGCAAGTGGTTCTATAGGCCCATAATACTGCTGGTACTCTCAAATCCCATTCATCCCTATTCACACTACATATCTTCGTCAACATTTTCTCTAAGATCTGATTGAATGCTTGAACTGTCCCATTTTCTTGTGGATGATAGGGTGCACTCTTCTGATGGTGAACTTCAAATTCTTGAGTCAAGGCTTTAATAGTCCTGTTAATAAAATGTGCGCCTTGATCGTTCATAAGGATATTTGGGCATCCAAACCTTGTTATGATATCACCAAATATGAAGCGTGCAACTGTAGTTTCACTACAGTCCTTAACTGCTCTTACTTTTGCCCATATGGTCAAATACTTTGTCGCAGTGATTATGGATCTAACTCCTATGCACTTTCTTGGTGGGTTGATAAGTCCCACGAAGTCAATGGCCCATTCTCAAATGCCTGTAAGGTTAGCTGCGGTGCTAAAGGCATCTCATCTCTTCTGGACGGTATCCCAACTCTTTGGCATACATCGCGGGGCTTATAGTATTCCTTAGCATCTTTTTGTAGAGTAGGCCACCAAAGGCCAGCCCTAAGAATCTTCTGCGTTGTTGATTTCCTTGCGTAGTGTCCTCCTGCGATGCCTTCATGTGCTTTTGCGAGGATCAATGGTCTCTCTACTTCCATAACACACCTCCTCAATATCTCATCAAGTCCCATCCTGTATAGTTGTCCAACTATAAGTAAAAAATCTGCAACGTGCACTACCAATTGTTTCTTCTGAGTGATTGTATATTCACTAGGTGCCAATCCTGTTGACAGGAATTGCACTATCTCCATGAAGTGATCATCAACCTTCCTGATGGCTAGGAACTGTGCATCTGGCAGTGTATCCTCCCAACTAGTAGGCTCTTCTCCATGTTCCAACCTTGACAAGTGGTCATGACCTTTGTTCATTCTTCCTGGATTAACCACGATCTCGAAATTATATTCCTGAAATAACAGAAGCCATCTACATATTCTCCCTCCCAACACTGGCTTGTTGACTAGGTATTTCAGCGCAGAGTGATCAGTAAACATTTTAAAGTGTCCTCCCAACAAGTAGTGGCAAAATTTCTGCAACACATACACCATGACTAATCCTTCCCACTCTATGGTGGTATAATTAATCTCAGTTGTTGATAGATTCCTGCTAGAAAAGGATAACGGGTGGTCAATGTCTCCAGCTCCTGGTTGTGCTAACACTACTCCTAATGCGATAGAAGATGCATCGACATGCACATGGAATTCCTTACTCCAATCTAGGAAAACCAGAATGGGCGCAGTAACCATTTTCTGTTTCAGTGTGTCAAAGCTCTGTTGACATTCTTCTGTCCAATGAAACTGACAGTCTTTCTTTAGAATATTCTCCATGGGTGTTGTGATCTATGTATAGCCCTTAATGAACTTCCTATAGTATCCAGTATGTCCCAGCGCAATGCGAATTTGTTTGACTGAATTAGGAGGGGGTAGATCGACTATAATGGAAATCTTGGATGGATATACCAACAATCCCTGCTTGCACACAATATGGCCCAATAATACTCTGAAGGGTGAAAAGAAGATGCACCTTTTAAGGTTCAAGGAAATATGACATTGCTTGCACTTATCCAACATTAGTCTTAAACATTCAATATGATTTTGAAAAATGTTGAAAACGGTCCAATCATCAAAGTATGTTTCTAGGAATTTATGTAAAAACTCCTTAAACGCTTCGAACACCACCCTCGAAAAGATGGCTAGTGCATTCTTCAATCCAAATGGCATCATTGGACTAGTAGGATCCCCATTCTATTTCAAATGTGGTCTTATGGTGATTTTTCTTGGTAATACAGATCTGATGGTATCCTAAAAATCCATCTGTAAAAGAATATACCTCATGTCCTCCTACATTGTCTAGCACTTCATTAATGAATGGCGTAGGGAATGGGTCATGCAAACAGACATCATTTAGCTTCCTAATATCTACATAGATCCTGATTTCTCCTGTCTTCTTATCTTGTACCACCATAGGCTAATCCATTATGATTCTTCAACAGGTTCTATGATTCCGGCTTCCAACATTCTGTCAAGCTCAATCTTCACTTTCTCCTTATATTTGGGGTTCAATTTGTAGGGTCTCTTTTTTACTTACTTTGCATCTGGATTCAAAGGGATCTTCATCTCTCCCATGGGTCTTTTAATGCCCTTCATATCAGTGAAATTGGTTGGAACAAAGTCCTAATATTCATGCAGTAATTCTCTGATCTTGTCAATAGTGGCAACATCCCAATAATCTCCAACATTTGCAAGCTTTGGTGTCTGTTATGTTCCAATGTTGACTTTTTTTATTTTGATTGGTTGTCAAACAAAAGGTAGTTCGACTCCTGGTCCTTCTACATCTCTTTGGCCTTCTGTTTCTGTGATTTTCACATTCCTAGGATCATCGTCTTCAACAACATTGATATTATAACAACCTTGTAACTTATGAAGAGGCACAATCCATTCATCCTCTTCTTGCTCCAAAGGGAGGCTAGGTGCCTCTTCGAACACTTTCTGTGTTACAACCTATAATGCCTGATCTACTATAGGATATTGGATTTCAAACAAAAATGTAGTTACAAAGTTCTGGGTCATACCTTCGCAATTTGCAGTGATGAGGCGCAGTTATGCTTGAAGATACCAGTTGATGGGAGTTGTGTCCAGTGTGTTAATGAATTTGTGTACCCACTGTTCTTGAGGAATGCTGCTCTAGGCTTCCTTGCAACTTCACAAATGGTACTTTAGGCAGATTCGACCTGTGTACCTAACTTCACAACCTTCTACTTGCTATGAAAATCACATTGTCATCAAAGTGTGACATTGTACCTAGTCTGTAATATTGTTTTTGTGTGTCCCCCACCATCTCACTGGAGTTGATTTCAGGGCCTCATCCATTGCGAACAATCTTTATGGTGTTGGTACAATTTCTTCAAAGTCCAACAAGAATGCTTCTAAATGATTCAGACCATCAAAGGTGGGCAAGTTACTTATTGTTATGTCGATCCAACAGACTTCTCTGGTTAATCTAACACATCTCCTTGTAGATACTTCGTACATTTTGTTTTTCCAGTTCTCCAATGCTTCTTCTGAATCCGATGAGCATGCACTGTCACTTCGCTAGCTCAAATTCCTATCTGTTGTAGGATTAATGTAATCCTACTGTCTGGTTGTTAATTTGTATATGTTTTCTAGTTCATATGCATGGTCTTCTTCTCTGATGGGTTATGTGTATCTCTGACCTTCATCGGGATCCAAAGGTGCAATGTCCCTAAGGCCATCTCCTTCAAATTTCATTCTTCTTTTCTTTAAATCAACTACAGTGGAATTATTGAAAGCCCAATAAATTCCTAACATCACAGGGTAAGGATAGCTATCATCAACTATCTCAATCACCTCAAAGTCTGCAAACGTCCTTACTCCATCGATGTCCACAGGGACGCACTCCAGTCTTTCAAAGGAACTTATAGTTTGTTGATTAGCCATCCTAAGCCTAATAGGGGAATAGATCAACTTAGGTTTTCCCATCAATGCCCATGTCTTCTTCGTCATGACATTGACCTCCGACCCTAAGTTGAGGACCACATAGTCTATTTCGTAGTCTCCTATCTGAGCATTAAGGTGTAGTTATTTATTTTTCCTTCTCTTCTTGGATAGTTGATGTACTTATTTATTCAACAAAGGATCTACCCTTCCTAGCTCATAATTTATGACCAAATTTTGTAGTTCTTGCATGGATTTTTCATCTTTAATCAACTCAATAAATGTATACAAGAAACTGACAAGTTTACTCACCTCTTTTCCATCTCCGGGAAAAGCAGACTGATCAAATGCCAGAGGCATTCTACATTCTCTTACTTCTGGTCAAATCTTTGATGAAGACGCCTGATCTCTTATGAATTCCTTTCTCGCTTCCTCAAATATCTACTTCTCTTTTTTTGGGTCACACTCTTGTGTCTTCTCTGCAGCTTTCCTGACTCCTGATTCTTCTGTAGTCTTTCCTTGGATCATTTTGTCTTCTCCTATAACAATGCTTCCTCGTGTGATAACAATGACTCTCGGATCTGCTCCGCGAGGTTATTCTTTGATTATTTGTATTTGCTGGTTTCCTCCTTGTTTCTCCTGAAGCTTAGCCAACAATGTTGGACATTCCTTGATAACATGCTCAAATGAGTTGCAGTAGCTGCAACTGGTACAAAGATTCTGACAGTCCCTTGCCAAGTGTCCTGGTTGTGTGCAGTTATAACAAATGATCTATCCTCGACCTCGACCCATACCTCCTCCTCGGAATCCACCCTGAGTGTTGAAGTTTCCTCTCCCAGAGGAATTATACTGCCCAGTGCTTCCTTCTTG
>ML813628.1:60128-86614 GCA_009831015.1 Picea engelmannii | reverse complement strand
ATCAAACTCCCACACAGGTTCAACTGTTCTCTGCTTGATTTCTTTTAGTTTTGTAATGCACTGCGACTCTAATTTAGGTTTCTTGAATTCGATAGTTAGCGTGGTCTTAATGGAATTCATCGGTTTAGGTGTAGCTCCTTGGACAAATTTCATGTACCAGCTCAGTGCGTGATCTCTTTGGGTAGTGCTCAACTGAGCTCATTTGACACCTTCATCGGTGATATTCTTAATACTCCACACAACTTCACATAGAAACCAGTGTTGATCAGGATCTTCAGATCCATCTCCTCTAAAGGTGGGTAACCTCATCTCATCCGCCATAGATCTTCCTAGGTTTCCTGATTGAGTATGTGGTGGGATGCTAGTGACAGTTCTTTGAGCGTTATCATGACTTAGGTTACTCTGGTTACTTAACGCTGTTGAAGTAGCAGGAGAAATAATAGTACTTACTTCAATAGTCAGCATAGTTCTTGAAGTTTCTGGCTCTTCTCAGTGAGGTTCCTCTGTCCTAGAGGATTCTGAATGCTCTTCGTCTGCCAAATTTTCCTCTTCTCCACTATAGAACCCTTCATCTCTGTATTTCTGCTTAAACATGTTCATGAGGTGAAATTCTCTGAATACTTTCCCACTGCGCGTATGTCCAACATCTGTGTCGCTGTCTGAATTTTTGAACATTAGCTCTTTCGATCTGACCGATTACTATATCTTCAAGATGTTCTCCTCATGCAATAACATCTTGATCTTCAACTTTATAAAATGTATAAATTTTCCTCTAGGTCCCTTAAATAAATATCTCTCTGCTTGGCTATACGATTCCACTCTGTCAATGACAAACTCAGTGATATACCCTCCAATGGTGCTATCAAACCAGTGATCTACTACTCTTGACATGTTGTTATCAACTCTCTTGACCTTCTTAATCAGCGTCGTCATCCAAACCATAAGTGATCTGAGACTGACTTCGAACTGGGTATCTGCTAACCTAGCTAGCCACTCATATAGCTCCTGATGGATTCCTCCAAAGGAAATATCATGTATATCAGTAAAGATATATCTTCCCAAGCAATCCTTTGTACTAGGATTAGGGTTCTTGTTATGGGCTTCAACGGAGTCCCTTTCTTGATCTTCTATCCACTTCTGAATCTTTGTCTTCGATGGAAACCACCTTGACATTCCCTCAAGAAGATTCTTGTCCCGACAACATAACCATTTGTTGGCACAGGGGTATACCCAGGGTTTAATTCTAACAGTGCGCCAACAATCCCTAACTACTGGCCCTTTTGGAAACACCTGTGAAGCAGATGAAGTCCCACTTGAAGTAGATATAGGGGGTTGCAGGAAACAAGTGTCTACAACCAGAGGAAATGCAAAGTGGATTCACAACAACAACACACAGTCACCTAGTTATTCTTTATCTTCCTTAAACCTACTGCGCAAGTTATATTTCGGATCTAACACAATATCACAATAGAAACATATCCAAAGACAAAGAACACAACATCAAACACACATAACACAAGATATACATGGTTCACCCTCTCCCTAGGGCTACGCCCACATAACTATGCTTTATGATATATTAAGATGGAAGCATATAGTTCTTATCTGCGTTCTTAGCTAGCAGGTCTTCTCTTCTTCTCTCTCTTTCTCTTCCCTCCCTGCGCACCCAGCTGCAGGGTTGATCTTCACACCCAACTGAAGATCTTACAATACTAGAAGGCTCTCGCACTCAACAATTCTCTCTCACACAGTAGTACTCACTCAATCATACAATAACAATGAACTCTCAACCAACTTAGCACCAACCCATCCCAGGTCCTTTAGACCTTTATTTTATACATTACAATAGCTCTCGGACACCCTTAGGTTAAAACCTAAGTGTCAAAACCCTATATACCAAAACCCTAGGTGTATAAAACCCTAGGTCAACTTGACCCACGTTTACAGGGCTTCACCAGCCTGTCTTTCCTTCCTTCACGTGTGGTGCTCCAAAGCATCTGTTGACATCTTCTTTTTCTTGTTGAGTTTTCCATGATCCCTCTTCCTTTCTGATCTGTCATCCTCGATATCCTAGTCCAATGACTTGATTTCTCTCACTTCACACCATCTTTTTTTCTCTTGTTCTCACTTCGACCCAGTATCAGTCACTATGTTTTCCGCGCAGTTTGCATTTTGCCTTTTTCCCCTTAATCTTCGATTTCTTCCATAACCAAGGGCCAAAAATATCTATTTTCTTAGTGCACTTTTCTTGATGTATGACAGATAGATCTATGAATGCTTAGTGCTTTATGATGTGAATGAATGTTATATCTAAGATTATGCTAAGTGATTAGAAGTGGTTGATATGTTTGTTACAACGTTGTTTTGTATTTAGGGTTTAATATGCGATGTGAATGGAAGTTAAGAAATAATGCATACTGATTAGCTAAGTTCTCTGTTAAGTGTTGTAATCACAGATCTGTGTCCCAGCTAGGTTGTAGACACTTGAGTGTTACAACCCCCCCTGCTTCTACCTTGGGTGAGACTTCATCTGCTTTGTAGGTGTTGCCGAAAGGGCCAGTAGTTAGGGTTTTGTTGGTGCACTATTGAAGCGTTGAACCCTGGGTCTGCCCCTGTTCCAACAAATGGTTCCATTGTCGGGACCTGAAACTGTGATTGTTGGAAACTGAAGAAAATAGAAAGCTCGGTGCATAGAACTTTTTCTATAGTGCACAATATTCTACTCGACTTATGAAGCTATGTGCTAAGAAAGAGGCCCGATCTGAAGAAAAGAGTTAAGATCTTAAAGCTTTGTGCTTTGGTAAAGGTAAGATAAGTGGAAATTTTTTCTTCGAAATTATGAATTTAGGTATGTTTGATAGATTTTGTCCTAGCCTAAAAACTAGGGCACAACTAGAAGAAAGAGTTGATTTGAATAAATTTGATAGAGATAGTGAAAGATATGTTATTCCTATGGATAGAAAGAATTTCTGGACTAATAAGTGGATGCAGAAACTTAGAAAGAATTTTTGGAGGTTGTAGTTCCATCACTGTGATCCTAGTGCGCGGTACAAGAAAGCTTGGGGATCGTTTAAAAGAAAGAGAGGATTGACACTGTGTTATAACTGCAGAAGACCGAGACATTTTGCTAAGGAATGCCCTGGTGTAGGACCTATTTGTCTTTGTTGTAAAGCTATTGATCATGAGGTTTTGGATTTCCCTAGAATGATCGCCAGAATGATTGCTAAAGTTGAAAAGATGAACTCATACAACAAAACTATGAAGAAGGTCAAGGGACTAAGTATATGTTAGAAAACCAGAAAGAATCTGAGACTATGTTATTACAACTGAAAGAAACACTGAATGATCACATAGACATCAGTTTACCAGATATCTTAAAAGAGAAGTCGTGCATAGAAACAAGTGTAAGAGACTTCGACATAGACTGTGTCTTGGATGAGGAAACACAGGTGAATATCATGCCAGAAAGCACTTGGGAAATTTTGGGAAGTTCTGCTATGATTCCTTCATTGGGAAGGATGGGATTGTTTAAAGGAAAGATGATAACCCTATGTGGAATAGTTACTAATGTACCTATGATGGCTCATGGAGCATCGACCGAATAAGAATTTGAATTAAGTTTGTTGAGAACATCGCCCCTTTTTCACTTTTGCTAGGAAAGACCTGGATTGAGAAAGATGAGATCTGAAGAAAAGCTGAGGAGAAAGCCACATAACAGAAAAATAAATAATTAAGGGACTTCATAGCTAGAAAAATAGAGCGACTAATACAAGAAAAAGAGGACAAGTCGAAGCCACTTAGGGCCAGAGACTTAGCTGTCGAAGTTGAAAGAACACAAGAAGGCTTGAAAAACCTGCCCATGCAAGAGAGAAGAGCACCTACCCCAGAAGTAGTACGATAAGAAGTATTACCCTTGAAACCTTTGGAAGACCCTCAACAGTGCGAACTTACTATGCTAAGAGAATATAAGAATAAGAATGGAAAGAGGAATCAAAAAATTTAGATCACAGGAAAGAAGGCAAGAAAGCTCACCAACAAAACTTGAACCTTGTTGGAATAGCAGAACCACGCAGAATTGCACTTCGCCATGGCGAAGCTATATGATCGTTGGAGGCATCCCGACTGTTAGAATGACGCTCTATAACGGTTAGAAACACAGTTATTACCGAAAATATCGAAATCAGACTGTTGAGACCGCGCCATAACGGATGGATTCGTATTGATTAAGGCATTTTGACCCGTTGAAGGAATCTGTTATGACTTTGCTTATTTAATCCGTCGAATGCCTCACCGGAACCACATTTTGAAAACTGAGATAACTGAGCTAATAGAGAATTGATCACATACCGCACTGTGTTGTCTAGACCTCGTCGTCCATATAATTTCCTTGTCTTCCTGCTCGCCTACCCGAGTTGTTCGATCAAGAGTGTGCATGTCGGGCAAACTTAGCATAGCAGAGAGGTCTGTGGAGGAGATCTTAATATACCTTATGGCTCAAAAAGTCATGTCTGTAGGAATACATGAATCGTTGATGGGTGGATTGCAAGCATCCCCCTAGACTGGAAGTTGGTCTAGCCGAACCGTGACTGAGAAAAGAAGAAAACACTGCGACGATATGGTGAACTCGAAGATGATCCTGACAGTTTTGCCCGACTACATCCCGCCTTTTGCTGGCACAGTTAATCATGACAGTGTCCCACGTGATTTCGAGTACATGCTCATCACTGCATACCTCCCGAAGGGGATATGCACAGTCGGACGTCAGTTGGGAATGATCTCAGCTCTCAAGATAAGTGATTTTAACCTTGGGGATCTAAAGAACTATGCGATGCTCGCATTGCATAGGTACCTGATGAAGATGACTCGGAAGAAGCCCATAGTTCCGCAACCATGGATTAAGGAGATCACACGATCGATGATATTAAACGTGATGAAGATACCCCACCTTAGCAGACATCATGAGGTTAACGCATGTGTTAAACTCCTCCTATCGTGCTACCTTGAGGTTACCTATGGTTAGATAGACAGATCACTATGGATTCGACGCTGATCCACCTGATCACTGGATTGAGCATGGAAGGACCAAACCATCACCAGTTCTACCCAAGGAAAATTTCAGATCACTCCCTGGTGCAACGAATAAAGGAAGCCTATGACAATGTAGAGAAGGGAAAGCAAGGCTAAAAGGTAGCCTCCATATAGGATGGCGCAGTGCACCTTGCTTGTTAGTTTATCACTGGAAAGCTCGTCAGAAAGAACCATCTTACGCAAGTCACAGGGTTTGTATTCGACCTTGCAGGGAAGTGTGTCAAAGGGATGCAGATGAACTGGGCGAGATACCTCATCAACGAGTTGGAGAAGGACTGTCGCGAAGTGCAGGACCAAGGCTATGCATTTCACTTCAGTTGGTTGTTGATTCTCATTGCATTTGTTGCTTGGGATATGTCAGAGGGAGCGACATTCCCGAAAGTCGATCCATCGGAACCATTGGTCGCGAGGTTTAACACCTTGTGGTATACGAGTGATATGGAGAAGCAATGGCAATCAAATCTGGTGTTCCATGCTTATTACCTACATCTCAAGCACACCATTGAATCATTCCCCTGAATGACCCCGAACACCTTGCATAGGTACATGCCACTAGCGAAGTTCCACACATAACGACACTTCATCTACATCATCGCGCGTAAGGATGAAAGTAAGGAGGAGTTGTAGTCTTATTATAAATTGAATGATGAAGACATGGAGGAGATAACCAAGGAATGGCCAGCCAAATTCCTCTTACTGATCGAAGATGCAGAACTCTCCGACCCTGACATCATCGAAAGTCCTTTGGTCACCTGGATTGAGTATGATGGACAGAGTAGCGCAAAGAAGAAGAAGAAAAAGGAGGAAGTGTAGGACATAGACAACGAGCATAAGGACAACGCATCAGAGGAAACTGTGCCTGACTCACCTGCAAGAGGAGATGGAAACGAAGTAAATCAAGAGGAGGAAGGGGAAGAAGACATGCGGGACAAAGGTGAAGTGACATCGCCGAAGGATCCCCTCACCACAGTAGACGCATCGCAGAAGAGGAAGGTTTCCCCGGAGAAACCTTCAGCAAGGAAGAAGACTCGAGCCAATAAGCCTCAGTCATAGAACATGATCACAATGGATGATATCCAACTCATCATCACAACTGTAGAAGACGCCCCAGAGGATATCCTGCAGAGACATGAAGCAAAGAAAGAGACACTCTACGACAGAATCAAGAAAGAACTGAAGGACATAAAACAAGCCCTCTACTCAAGCCACGTAGTCTCTACTACGCCATCATCATCAAAGAATGTAGAATTGGGATATGATCCCACCCAGTTGCGAAGGTTAGTAGATGCGACAGAGGTTCAACATCATCGAGCCCAAGAGGGAAAGGAGCAGGCCACAAAGGCCTTGAAGCAAGAAAAGGAGGAGGCCTTAGAGCAACTTCAGGTTGCGCAAAAAGATAAAGATGACATTAGAGTGAAGTTTGAGGAGGACAGAGAGAAAATCTAGAAAGAAAAAGACCAGCTGCTCGTGGAGCAGATTGGGGTCAGCAGAGCAACTTCACTCTTTGTTGGGCTTGGCACATATGGAAGAAGAGTCAGCAGAGATGCAAGTGGGGAAGCTCGTTGAGGCTATTCAACAGCTTCAAGCAAGAGTAGAAAAGTTATAACTTCAAGTAGTGTCGAGCACTCCACAAGAAGTGCGGGATCAGAGGGAAGAAACTGCCAGAAGCACAATAGAAAGAATCAGGGTGTTGGTTGTTACAAGGAAAATCTCTCTATGGCTAGGGTGAACCACAACAGACATGTAAGACTGCAGAAATCAACTCAATTCCAGCATATGCTATATAAACTAATGTGCAAGAGAGATAATAAAGAGGCATAGGCCTACCGTTGAGCACTTTGACCCAAAGCTTTTTACCTGCAACAAGTTCTCAATAAACAACAAAAGCAAGCATATAGTGATGATATAACAAGTTAACACATTAGATAGCATAACCCATCAATATACAAAACAAACATGTCGATGGATCATAACACATATATTTGCATGATATCAATTGGACGAGAAAGGAGTATTTCTATTAATAAATGATCAACATAAGTGAAACATTACAGACTTTCGTGTCAGCACGGTTCAGAACCAAGAAACTGAGTTCCTTCCAACTGGGCCTCCACCACTTCAATCCTCTACCAAATGCAAGCTCATATAAGGGATACAAAGAGGTTCTCCATCAACAAGGGAAGAGATTGGGGTTTGAACACTGTGTTCATACTTAAAGGACAAAGGGATGCAGATTCAATAATGAAGTAATAATTTCTCCAGAGTAAATTTGCTCTTAAATTTGAATTCTCTATCCTTTTCCATATCTCAGAATTGGCTTCTTTATATCCTTCAAAATGAAACTAAAGGGCCGAGTCAGAACGTTTCCAGTATGTGGAAGGCCAAGGATCAGAGATATCTTGTTGTGACATGGAAACCCGACATTTAATTTTGATTTTCTGGCACAAATCCTGATGTACGCAGGCTGTAGTGAGTAGCCAGCGTATACGCTTGTTGTATATCTTGCAAGCTACGTACAAGTGGAAAAATATTTATTTTTGTCTCTGGATTCATCAATCAGGGAAAGTAAGTCTGCATAGGGAAATGGAATAAGGCCCTCTCTACAAGATTGCATAGGGTGAGGCAAATCTTTCTCTAACAGATGCCCCCTAATGTGTGAGGTCAAAGGAGTATCTGCGATGACCAAAATACATTATAAATAATCGAGAAGTGGAGTAGTAGAGGACCAACTAGAAGAACTCAATTGCTCATTACATTCTTCACTGACTTTGCGTACATGGCTGCCAAGAATACACTGCAGATCCATGTGAAAAATATACCAAAAAAGTGTCTGTGGCCATGAATAGGAAAATACAAATGCGGTCACATGCTAATAGCTGTCATAGTCACAAACAAGGCCTAGTAAAACCAGTCTCAAAATCAATCTGAAGATATCTGTATACTATGGAGTACAATCTGATCTACCATGATCACTGAAGTCATATAGGTATTGGTCCAATGAAAAGGAAGAAACAACTCAGGAAAGCTGTGGCCACATAGTGATGTCTTCAAGTCTTCTACACAATCTGCCAAAGGTGCAAGTCTACATCATGTGAATAAAGGAGTTGAGGTTGAACACAATGAGACATCGTTTTATTACCATTCATTGATGCATATCGTTAACAAACACAAGACAACCTACTGATAATGAAAGTAGGTATCAAGGCACTGAGTACATTCTTACAAGTGTGAATAAAGGAGTCGGTGTCAAACACCTGAAGAATCCATGGATCAAGAGACATTAATATATTCCCAATTGTCGATGGTGAGAGAGCCTGCCACTAATGACTGCAAGCCTCAAGGTACTCATGAGACTCTAAGTCTCGTTTCCAAATAATGGGCTAGTTTCGATGGAAATAGACCCGCTGAAAGGAGAGAATTAAGGCATCTCTCATCAGTCAACACAAGGTACAAAGCAGGAGCTTCATGATTTGGTGGAAATCAGACGAAGAAAAAGTTTCATGAACCAATGACCCGATGCATCTTTCGCGTGTTCCATGTGCAAGCGGTACATGAAAAAGACCCTATGAATAGAAACCAATGATGAAAACTACTGACAAAGGAAAGGAAATCACCAATAAGGATAATGGAATCCAAGAAATTGCACGAATCCCAATGTGTGAATAGATGTCTTGCCGTCGAACACAAGGGAAACAACCCAGTGAATGACCAATGATGAAATGTCGACTATTGGGTTCAAGGTGACCTACCAATGATGAAAGTAGGGCCAGGGTGCATGATAGGACTAAAGTATCACATGATTCTAAAACAAACTAAGGGCATGGTCGACATGCAAAGTAGAGAGTTCTGAGGAGTGGTTGACACAGGTTGATAGACTTCCTTTGAACAAGAGCATGAGACATATGGTGGACTCTGGAAGCATAGAACCAATGATAAAATCATGAGATGCAAGAGGCATCAATGAAGTTCTCTATAGAGATTGGAAGAGTAACCAGTCGGTAGACAAGACTCTGTAACAAGTTCAACTTCCTAAGGCCATGCTAAACCCAAAATTATGGTGAATGGACTCAAATAACTTTGTGCTCTATTCAAAGGCGACACGACTGCTACCGATATAAGATAATACTCCCTTCCCACCCGTCTTTTTTGTTTTTTCATAACAAACGAATGTTATGATATAGAGGAGGAAATGAGTGTCACAAGTAAGCAAAACTAGTTCTAGCAGTGGAACATACCTATGCTTAATGTAGGGAAGTGCATGCGGAAGATGGAAACTCGGGGAATGTTCCCTCCTAGGTATAGGGTTTCAAATTGAAAAGGATATAAACAAGGCTATGTTTGGTTGAGGATGAAAAACTGCCAAGGCAAACGGTTTATAACGCAAAGTGAGAACTGACTATAGGCTCAATACTGCAAGCATGGGCATGAGATGCAATCACAACTTAACGCAAAAAATGTCCTTTTTTATGTCTTTTAGTCTTCTTGGTGTGAAAAAGGGATAAACTTGTGCCAAGTAGACGTCTTTTGAAATTCAATTTACGAGTGTGAAAATGTCAAGTTCACTTGACGATCTTTTCTATTTTTGGTAACGAGTCGGAAAAGAGCTTAACAAAGACTCATGATCTTTCAAATCCAATTTAACGAGTGTGAAAGGGACAATTTACTCGACAATATTTTCACTTTTAAAGACGAGATGGAAAAGATCTTAAATTAAACTCGTTTGGGAGTCCACAGAGTAAAAGGTCACATGTTTATGAATGAGCAACGAGGCTCAACATAAAGTCAAGTACGAGTGTTTAGGGACTCCCGGTCCTGATGAAAAAATCTATGCATGGGAACTAAATGCATTAGGGGATCTAGCTAGGGCACCCATGTCTGGTAAGTCTCTACCACTTGATAACGACACGACTTGTTAGTAGATGGAGGGTTCTGTGTTGCAACAAATGGGTTCGTACCTAGGGCATACAAAGCGACAATTATAGGATAATGCGAAAAATGCATAGCGGAATGGATACCTATCCTATATGTTGGGTAATGAATATACCTGCCCAAGGTGACAAACAATCAACAAAGTACTGAAATCTATAAGAATCCCAGGTTAAAACTGCAAAATCCAACTCAATCTACATTTGTATTAGTCCATTAGGTGCAAAAAATGGTTTAAACAATAAAAAGTGGGTAAAAATGATTTATAAATAGTAATAAAATCAGAAATTACTATACCATTTTGATTTTTTACCCAACTAGTGAAAATTGGACAAAAATTCCTCCAAGAATCAAACGACAATTGTCGGAGCATTCGACAACGAAATCATGAGACATTAATATATTCCCAATTGTCGATGGCGAGAGAGCCTGCCACTAATGATTGCAAGCCTCAAGGTACTCATGAGACTCTAAGTCCCATTTCCAAATAATGGGCTGGTGTTGATGGAAACAGACTCGCTGAAAGGAGAGAATTAAGGCATCTCTCATTAGTCAGCACAAGGTATAAAGCAGGAGCTTCATGATTTGGTGGAAATCGGACGAAGAACAAGTTTCACGAACCAATGACCCGGTGCGTCTTTCGTGTGTGCCAAGTGCAAGCGGTACACGAAAAAGACCCTCTGAATAGAAACCAATGATGAAAACTACTGACAAAGGCAAGGAAACCACCAATAAGGATAATGGAATCCAAGAAATTGCACGAATCCCAATGTGTGAATATATGTCTTGTTGTCGAACACAAGGGAAACCACCCAATCAACGACCAATGATGAAATGTTGATTGTTGGGTTCAAGGTGACCTACCAATGATGAAATTAGGGCCAGGGTGCATGATAGGACTAAAGTATCATGTGATACTGAAACAAATTAAGGGCATCGCCGACATGGAAAGTCAAGAGTTCTAAGGAGTGGCTAACACAGGTTGATAGACTTCCTTTGAACAAGAGCATGAGACATATGGTGGACTCTGGAAGCATAGACCCAATGATAAAATCATGAGATGCAGGAGGCATCGATGAAATTCTCTATAGGGACTGGAAGAGTAACCAGTCAGTAGAGAAGACTCTGTAATGAGTTCAGCTTCCTAAGGCCATGCTAAACGCAAAATTATGGTGAATGGACTCAAATAACTTTGTGCTCTGTTCAAAGGTGACACGACTACTACCAATATAAGATAATACTCCCTTCCTGCCCGTCTTTTTTGTTTTTTCATAACAAACGAATGTTATGATATAGAGGAGGAACCGAGTGTCGCAAGTAAGAAAAACTAGTTCCAACAGTGGAACATACCTATGCTTGATGTAGGGAACTGCATGCATGAGATGGACACTCGGGGAATGTTCCCTCCTAGGTATAGGGTGTCAAATTGCGAAGGATATAAACAAGGCTCTTCTTGGTTGAGGATGCAAAACTACTGAGGCAAACGGTCTATAACGCAAAGCGAGAACCAACTATAGGCTCAATACTACAAGCAGGGGCATGAGATGCAATCACAACTTAACGCCAAAAAATGTACTTTTTTATGTCTTTTAGTCTTCTTGGTGTGAAAAAGGGATAAACTTGTGCCAAGTAGACGTCTTTTCAAATCCTATTTACGAGAGTGAAAATGACAAGTTCACTCAACGATCTTTTCTATTTTTGGTAAGGAGTCAGAAAAGAGCTTAACGAAGACTCATGATCTTTCAAATCCAATTTAACAAGTGTGAAAGGGACAAATCACTCGACAATCTTTTCACTTTTAAAGATGAGATGGAAAAGAGATTAAATTAAACTCGTTTGGGAGTCCACAGGGTAAAAGGTCACATGTTTATGAATGAGAAATGAGGCTCAACATAAAGTCAAGTACGAGTGTTGAGGGACTCCCAATCCTGATGAAAAAATCTATGCATGGGCACTAAATGCATTAGGGGATCTAACTAGGGCACCCATGTCTGGTAAGTCTCTACCACTTGATAACGACATGACTTGTTAGTAGATGGAGGGTTCTGTGTCGCAACAAATGGGTTCGTACCTAGGGCATACAAAGCGACAATTATAGGATAATGCGAAAAATACATAGTGGAATGGATACCTATCCTATATGTTGGGTAATGAATATACCTACCCAAGGTGACAAACAATCGACAAAGTAGTGTAATCTATAAGAATCCCAAGTTAAAACTACAAAAACCAACTCAATCTACATTTGTATTAGTCCATTAGGTGCAAAAAATGGTTTAAACTATAGAAAGTGGGTAAAAATGATTTATAAAGAGTAATAAAATAAAAAATTACTATACCATTTTGATTTTTTACCCAACTAGTGCAAATTGGACAAAAATTTCTCCAATATTCAAACGACGATTGTCGAAGCATTCGACAACGAAATCACGAGCCATCTGGATCATGTAACTCTTGATCTCTTCCTCTTCAATTTCAATGGATTACAATTTTGAATTAGGTTTTAGATTTTTAGTTATTTAAAGCGCAAAGTATAGGTTTTGGTGTACACGGGCTGTCAATGATTAGGTCGTGTATACACTCCTATATTAACTACAGGGGGCATATATCGAGCCCTACACGCGACTGCACACAAAGGAAGCTGCATATAGGCACACAAATGACCAAAAATAAGGGTTCTAACTCAAAATTGTGTTTGTATTTGACAGGATGGTGCTTGAATGGAGAGAAAAGAAACATGAGGAGGTTGATTCCGCTGTAGATTGAGATCTGGGGGCCCAAATGGCCTTAAACCGATGTGGTTTGTATAATTTTTGGGTGCTTAAAGGAATGAGAGCCCAAGTGAGGTTGTTGGAGATGTTGGTGGGTTACTGGGACCCTGATAGCTAGAGCTTCAATCTCGATGGGAAACCATTGAGAATTGAAGTAGAGGACATTTACTTTCTGACTAGTCTATCACGTTGAGGGGTGGTAGTGAACCTCAAGTCATGGGGAGTAGGTTGCGGGATGGAGATAGAAGAATATATCAATGCCCATTATATATTAGGGACTCCTAAGTTAGGGATTCAAGTCCCTATCCGGGCAATAAACAACCTCAGTCTAAAGATCATTGTCCTAGTTTTGACCAGGATCATAGGTTTGACCTCGTTGCACCAAGCATCGAGGCCGCTCATGTTCTATGCAGTGCAGTGTGTGAGACCCATAGTGTATGAATGGTGTACCTCATTACTGGCCAATATGAAGATCCAGTTGATGGAGTGTAAACAGGGGGTAAAAGGAATTTTGGGTTTGCCTCCATCTTTTGCAGTTTCTTTTTCGAGCGAGTTCCAGGTTTGGGACCTAGAGTGGAGATTCTTCCACGGGGACCTCACGATCTAGCCATGGCATGGTGGAATGAGGTGATGAGGTGACAGGGAGGAGGTAGGGTGAGGAATTTTTCTACTGGTGGTGGCGATAGGTCATCACTCTGGATGACTATCCTTATGAGGGGATCAACTTTAGAGGAGATCCAGACATGCCACTTCCATCGGGGACCACCTACGGTGACATAGGTATGTCAAAATGTTTTTACATATTTCTTTTTTTTTGTATTTTTGTATAATTAGGACAAAAATGTTTTTGGATGGTGCTTAAGTATTGACTAGACATTTTTGTGTCGTAGACATGTTTTCGTGACGGCCAGAGGGTTTCCCTCAACATTGAAGGAGGAACCGGGGAGACGAAGCGGCGGGGGGAGAATCTGGGAGGGTCCTACAAAATGTGCAGGGAAACCTATCACGTCTAACTCACAGGATACCCATGGTCCAGGTAGAGGATCTACCTGAGGCCATGCAATGACAGGTGGTTGGTGTACCTAGGGCATGGGTATGACTCTTTCGACGTCACACAAACATTGTGGTTTGCTACCATGACACACATCCGACGCCATAGGAATAGATGTCGTGGGATATTATGATATTGGTTGTATATGTATTGAGGGTGTTAACCCCATTTTGTACTAAAAACACCATATATTTTGAAATATAAAAAAAAGGATCTTCGACTTTACTTATACTTTACAATGTGTACATTGGTCAGATGGTTTTATTTTTAATTATGTGACAAATGCCAATCTAAAACATAGTTAGCATAAACATTAGATACATTATTAGAAATCCTAGGAACATGATAATATGTAATAAAATCAAATTGTCGTTCTAAAATACGTACCCGTAGGAATTGTCGGAGTAAAGTAGGATCACGCACACGGTAACAACCGTTCAACTTACGTACTACTAACTGGGAATCCAGGCGAACTTCTAATGAACGAATGCCATGTAAGATAGCATCGCATAAAAGTTCTATAATGGTGCTATATTTGACCATAGTATTTGTGGATGGCCCTAGGCATACGCCTCCTGAAGACACCAGTAGACCCTCAGATGAATAAACCACCCAAGCAAAGGAAGCCAAGTTCCGTGTATGACGATTGGCCCCATTTGTGAATCCTAAGTAGACTGACGACTCCGTTGACATCTGTCAACCAAGTGAAAACTCGATAAGCAATCTTAAGACGAAAAAGAAAAGCGATATATACACTAAATTACATTAGAATACAAAGAGTTTTGCCCAAGCCTGGGGCTCAAGCGTAGTATCTTTTCAAGTAGAGCCCATTTCTGGGCTCGACCAACTTATTCCCTTCATAATATTCTAACTCATAGGCCCCTTTTTCTAGAACACGTCGCACGATGTAAGGACCATGCCACATGGGTTTAAAATTGCCTGCCCCCAATGGTTCTTTGGATTGATCATATAAGAGGACCAAGTCACCCTTAGCTTACAACCGGGGACAAACAGACTTATCATACTGGACCTTGACACATCGTTTGTTCGCCTCGATAGTCATAGAGGCGTATCAACGCTGCTCATCAAGACTCTCTAGGTATACAAGGCATCGCTTGAGATCATAGGTGTCAGGTAGGAGTGTGACTGCCAACTTAAGATAAGGTATTTCAAATTCAATGGGTAATATCGACTCCACACTATGTACTAACTGGAAAGGGGAAAATCTGGTGGCAGTCTTGACCAAGGTTCAATATGCCCAGAGTGAAGGATATAACATGATGTGCAATTCAGATTTACTCTGACTGACAGTTTTTTGCAAAATGGTCTTGAGAGACTTGTTGACGACCTCTACTTGCCCATTTTCCTGGGGGTAATAAGGAGAATAATGACCATGTTTAAACCCCAGCTTAGCTTCTAGTTCTTCCATCATGTCATTCTAAAAGTGACTACCATGGTCAGTTACAATCTCACTCAGGACACTGAATTAGGCAATAATCTGATTGAATACGAATAAGGATGCATTCTTCCCATCAGACTTAACTGTAGGAATGGATTCAACCCACTTAGAAAAGTAGTCAACAACCACGATAATGTGTTGATTCCCACCAGCCGAAGTTGGGTTGCAATCGACGAAATCCACCCCCCATTTGGTGAAGGGACCGACGGTAATCACTGGATGAAGAGAGGCTGGATGCGAGCACACTTTTTGAGTGAACACCTAGCAGGGGTGACACTTCTTAACCACTTAAATACAATCCTTAAAGATAGTAGGCCAAAAATAACTGGCTCACAATTTTTTTTTGGCTGTTGCAAGCTTGGATAGATGACCACCACAAGACCCACTGTGGAAATCATTCAGAACAGACTCAGCTTCTCCGTGAGTTAAACAACGATGCAAGATATTGTCTATTCCTCGGTGATACAAAGTGTCACCGACGATAGTATATTTCTTAGCTTGGTACCTTATACGTCGTCAGTCATCTCGTGAGAGATGCTGAGGGAACTTCAAAGTCTGAAGATAGAGCACAATGTCTCCATACCACGGGTCAGACGACGAGACAAGAAAAATGTGTTCATCCACAAATGAATCAACATGGATAATGTCCTCATCTAATTGTGGAAAATCAGATATTATCTTTGCAAAGACTAGGGATTTCTTGGATTTCGCGGAAGCGAAATCGAGATCAAACTCCTGTAAAATTAAAATCCATTTATTATATTTCCCCCCTATGATACGCCAGGTAAGGACGTATTGAAATGGATTGACATCAGAAATCAATGTAATCTTACAAAGTAATATATAATTACGCAAACGCTGGACTGCATGAACGAAAACCAAAGCTAACTTTTCAATGTGAGTGTAATTGAGCTTAGGACCGAGTAAAGTTCAACTAAGATAGTAAATGACGTGCTCATGGAGTTCATCATCCTCCTGAACTAGAACCATACCAATTGTATCTTCAGACACAACGATATAAAGCAAGTAATCTCTATGGTAGTCGGGAGGCTTCAGTATAGGCGCCGACACCAAAGATTTCTTCAAAGAATCAAAGGACTCTTGGGTTCACTCATCCTAGATAAAAGGGGTGTCCTTCTTCAAAATATGCATGAAACCTTTAGTGATAGTGGCATAGTTCAATGTAAACCTACGAAGAAAGTTAGCTTTCCCTTGTAGACCCTGAAGTTGTCTAATCCTGCGCGGGAGAGGCAACCGAAGTATTGCCTCCACCTTAAGCGAATGTACCATGATCCCAGTCTCAGAAAATAGAAAACCTAAAAGACGACCAGACTTAATGAAAAATATGCACTTGTGAGGGTTCAAATAGATTCTATAATAGCGACATCTTTAAAAAACAAGCCGAAGGTGAATAACATGATCCGCTCTCTTACGAGAGTGAGTTGCACGATCATCAAGGTAAGCTTCGACTAAGTGCTTAAGATCATGAAACGCAGAAGTCATGGCACATTGAAAGGTTTCTCCGGCATTTTTAAGGCCGAAGGGCATCTGGCAGTATGCAAAAGTACCCCAAGGAAAAATAAATGTCGTCTTGTGTTGATCCTCAGGTTTGATTTGAATTTGATTATATCCTGAAAATTCGTCCATGAAAGAAAATACTTCTCTTCTAACACACTCGATCTAATCGCTGAAAGGTGTGGGGAAGTTGTCTTTCAGACAGACCTTGTTCAAGTCACATAAATCCATACATACATGGACGGTTCCTTGCTTCTTATCAACATGAACGGGGTTGGATATCCATTCGGTTAATGGAACCAGGTAGATGAAGCAAACATTAAGTAGCTTCTCCACCTCTGCCTTAATAGCAGGGGCCTTTCGAGGATTTACAACTCTAAGATGTTGTTGAACAGGTTTATCATTTGGATAAGTTCTAATCTCATGTTTGACAATACAAGGGTCGATCCCTGTCATCTCTTCGTAGGACCAAGCGAATACGTCTCAGAATTCCTTGAAGAGCTCGGTGTAGATCAGGATTTCGTCCAGCAAACAATCTGCATTTGGATAAGTTCTAATATCATGTTTGACAATACGAGGGTCGATCCATGTCATGTCTTCATAGGACCAAGTGAATATGTCTCAGAATTCCTTGAAGAGCTCAGTGTAGATCAAGATTTCTTCCGGCGAACAATCTGCACCAATATTTACATTTTCAACCTTTCCAGGGGTACGAGAGATGTCAATCTGAATGGTAGGAGAAATAATCACCATGTTTCCTTGGGCATAAATGCCATGCATATCAAGTGGAACTATGGCATGACCTACTATCTCACTCAAAGTATATCAAAAGATGTCTTGTTCGATTCTTTCAAGCTCCGGGAGAAAATAAGAATGGTGATGCATATCATCCCAAGGTTTGTCAGAACCATTCATGGCTTCGATGATGGTTTCATTTGAAGGAAAAGTCCCATCGAGGAAATCATGTGAACAAGACAAAAAGGTGGCCCACATGGGCCTAGAGACGAGATCCTCCTTGTCCGTCGGCGAGGGAACAAGATCAAGATCGATGGAAGAGTCGAGAACAACTTGATACACAATCTTTGTTGTTGATAGTGGCATGGCCATTCCAGCATGCGACTATCCTTCAAAAAACAAATTCGGTGAAGGTAGGGTCCATGGATCATCAAAATAAGACATGCAAAAAGGAATGGACCTCCCAGTCGAGACGGGTCTACTAGACATGGCATAAATTTGATGGTTCGGTGCCGAGAAGTCGAAAGTACCCATAAGGGAAGAATATAATCTGACACCGATATTCTCAGTTGCCAGTTGAGAATTGTCGATTATGGGGATCGACTGTCCAAGAGATGCATTAGGACTAGAGAACGCAAAGGATAATTGATCGATCATCATGATCTTCCCCTCATGAGGAAAACAAAGAATGCGAAGGAAGGACGATACAATGATGATCATAGCATAAGTCCAATTGTGACCTAGTAACATGCTATAATCAAGAGGCGCATCAACTACCTCTACTTTCACCTCTACCATCTTCCCACCTAATTGGATCAGAAAGGCGGGGAGAATCCTATGAGGGTAGAAGGAATGACCGTCAAAAGCAGTCAACATGTTCGATGACTTGGAAAGAATCAGAGAACCGAGAGCTTTCCAATAGGCTAGGGACATCACACACGTAGAAACACCTTCATCAACAACCACACGTTTGATGGTATACTTGGAATACTCCACATGGATTTAGAAAGCCACACGGTAAGGCAAGCGAGGCTTAACATCTATGACATCAAACCTGATAACCTTTGATCCATTAGGTTCTAAATATCCTATATCAGTGAGTAAGGCATTCCTCTGTGAAGGACATGTCTAGAGTACCTCTAAAGCCAACATCGCACAAGGGGTTTGACCCAGGTCCTCAAAAATAGAGTAATTCTGGGTGGCTCTACCATTTGGATTATGGGTAGAGCACTTGAGTACTCCTTTCGGAATACGAGGCAGTGGCTCCGTTTTCTCAATCTGTAAAGTCATCTCCAGAGGAGGAGGAGATTCTAGACCAGAATTAGTTTGTTTAGAACTATAATCTCGAGATCGAGTGGCTACATCTATTTTTGCATCAACCATATTGATACATAATGTTAGCCTCTTTCTCATATACAATCATTAAGTCCAAGTATACCACCTTTGTATATTTTACATACTAGGATATAGTTGTTATCCTAAGTGTATTTCTAGATTCCTACTTTGCCTCCTTCTACCTTATCTCCTGATGAGGTGTCGATGTGAGAAAAATTGAGTTGGTTTCATTATTGTATTATATATTTGTATCATTAAGATGAATACAATGTTGAGAATTATGGCTTAAGGCCTTTTCCGCCAATCTTCTTATCTTAATATTCTTATGCTCAATTTCTTCACATAAACAATTTCCATCTTGCGACTACTGGTTTTGACCTCCACCAGCCGCATTTCTGACGTTTTAGGAGCTCGAGGATAAGTGATGATTATGTGGGAATGGATTCGTCGGCACAACGGGCGATTGAGCTAATATCCTTGTAGCTTCTGCAAGTTTGGGGCACAAATGGGTAAGGTGATGATCTGTGAAAATCTTATAGGGAAACTTCACAATACGTTTTTCTTGTTTTCCCTCTCTAGCATTACTACCCGTCTTCTCATTATTATTACTATCCTTGGATTTATTACCATTTTTCCCACCCTTACGGTTATTACGTCCTTTCTTCTTATTCCCTCCTGGTTGCTGGCTACCATTCAGGTTAGTCAACGATTGCATTGAGTGTACATCCATCGACTGAGTGGGGTTGGAAGACACAAACGAGGATGGTTCTCCCGTAGACTGGCTTAAAGACAACTCTTTCAACTGGTTAGTCACCGAGTCTGCGGACTTTACATTGGTGGATCATACGATTCCATCAGTATGAGGTCCTGGATTTTTCCTAGGATCGTAAGTAGACTGTGGTGCGTCAGGAAGGAGGTGGTATAACATCCAAGACTGAGCATATATCAAATCTAACTGTTGGGCCCTAAAGATAGCTTATTACTCAGTGGTAACCATGAAAGTAGCAACATCCTTTGAGATAGGAGCATGCAAAGAATTAAGAAACCATTCTAAAAGAAAGGTCGGGGGTATAGGGGTCTTAATCAACCTCTTCTGTCTACGCCACTCCTAGATATGGTCCAAGATATGAGTGGCGATATCCTGGCGTAAAGTAGAAAACAATTCTAAACTAGAATCATAACGAATGGGCAATTGGAAGTAGTTAAGAAAGACCATATCCAACTGACTAAAAGTCCCATATGCCCCCCTTGGTAGCTCAATATACCATTTCCTAGCAACTCTGATAAGGGTGCGTTGACATAATCTAAAATGAATAGACTCATCATTAAGGGAGTTTGACGAGTACCAGAGGTGAAAGGTAGTGGCGTGATCACCATGATCCTCTCCATTCTTACCCTCAAACTTTGGGATGTCCGAAGAAAGTTTGGTGGGGACCGGGGGCCATGTAGGACCGTGACTCATAGGGTCATTCATTAACTTAGACAAATATGGAAGATTAAGCGTGGCTAGAAAAGGGAGATGGGGTTGTGACATCTGGCCCCAACGTCTCGAGAAAGATTGCACTTGTGGATTTAGAGGCCATCCAGGGTTCTGGTAAACACCATGGCCCTGTTCGACATTATAAGGCCCTCCTCCGTGCTGATTCATATAAGGTTGGTTGGGCATCATTCCAGTTGGAATGTTCTATTGAGGGTTATAGAAACTGCCCCCAACCAGATTAGATCCAAGTAGGGGGTTTCCCAAAGTGTGAAACTGACCTCCCCTAGGTTGGAAACCAGAGGATAGAGGCAGATTCATCATGCCAAATGTATTGGTCAGAATCTGCGCCGAGGAGGTAGGATTGTAGGATGAAACTTGAGCCGAAGCTTGTCCGCTAGGTTGACTATTCCACCCAGACGTAGGAGGATTGGACCCAGGGTTAAAAGCATGCATACCTCCCATATTAGGAGTCATTTGAGGGATTTTAGATCCTCCAAATGAAAAATGAGTATAAGGAGGTGTACTTCCCCCAAGTCCAATGCTAGCATTAGGGCCAACAGCTAGGATGGAGTTCAAAAACTGCGAGGTGAAGTTAGGCATACCATAAGAAAATGGACTAGAAGCCATAGGGATGGACTCAACATTGTAGTCCGATGAGTGGCCAAGAGACCCAAATGGGTTCAAGGCAGTAGCATGAGCATTAACTATAGGCCAGGCCATAGTAATGATAGGTGCCTCTAGTACCACAACCATGGAGGTTGCAGGAGTCGAAGGGGTGCCATTAACTATAGTGGGTATGGGAGTCGAAGGACTCCCAAAATTTTGAAGACCAGGTTTAGTACTCATCCTTGTAGAATCACAAGTCTGAACGGTGGATGTGTGTGTACGACGTATGATGACTCTATGCCTTTTAGAAGGAAAGGACACGAAATCCGGTGGTAACTGTAACAAGCGACGGGACCGGCGGGGCGGCTGGTCCGACTCCACGATGACTTAAGACTCTAAAGAAAAAAATATATCCTAAGGCCAACTAGTAAGCAAAGAGCAGACCAAAAGTCAAACGACCAATATGCATGCAAACGAGATAAAGTGGTTGAGTGGCCTCCCTCCCTAGAGAAGGTATATCTCGTCCAAGAGGGACTTAAGATTCCCTACTAAAGATCGGACGTAACATAATTAGTTATAGGGGCCCTCGTGGGCTTAACAACCAATTGGTCAGATCCCCCTGGAGAGGTAATCCTCCATAAAATTTCTGTGTTTTCCGACCCTATCTGACCCAGGGTACTAGCATAATAACCCCTGCAAGTAACCTATGAGATACCTAAGTCAAGAAACTAATAAACCACTGTATAACCGATGCAAAGACGAGTAGTCGTAAGTCCAGATCACCGTATGGGTAGGGTAGAAAAGCTTAAAAACTTGAAAGCACCACCTCTCATGGAGGTATGGGCACTAGCAAGAGCCCCAAATATGAATAAATCCACAAAAATATCTTTGACGCTAGGCAAGTATCCAAGGGATATCCCTTCAACTAACTTCGCGCGACCTCGTGATTAACTCCGATGTGAGCGGAGCCTCCTGATCTTACCAATTATAGGATGGACTTCTCAACTCCCTTTCTTAGACACATATGTTGATTTAATTGCCTTGGAGAAGTTTACTCACAAAATCCTATTCCAAGGCACTAAATCCTAGGCTAGTTTGTGCACCCTATAAAATAAAATCGTTACTAATAAATTTTAAATTATAGCGTTGATTTTATGGCCGTGATTACTCAAAAAGGTATATGGTGATGAAACCAATAGTGTTGTGACTCTGCAAGAAAGTAAATATGAAAATAATGCAAAGTCTAACTTTAAATTTTAATGTATGATATGCTCCTAAAAGTGATGCAATTTCCACATTCAACTCTACGATTTAGAAGTAAAAATTGCAATCTTTCACTGTATGCACTAAGCTAATGATAAAAATCAAAAGACAAAAAATGCCAAGCAATGCAAAATGACTATATTTTTGTATTTTCAATATATCAAAATTGAAAATGCATGGACTGAAAAGTAACTTGATACATAGACCTACTGCGTATAAAAAATAGATAACTCAAGTAGGATATCAAGCAATAAACCACCCAGCCCAATGTACAAGGACAATAAAAATGAAAAGATGAAGAGAAAAACTTCGCCCAAAAATTCAACCAAAAGAGGGTTTCGTGTCATCCCACAGGCACTCAACATGCACTACAGAGACCTAAGAAGTCTCAACAAGCTTCAAATCCCACCCAACAAACACCAGACCAAGCAAACAGACAAGGAAAAAGGTGTACGTGACTGTTTGGGCAAACAAAGTGTATATAGGCAGCTTGTAGTAAGACAACCTGCGTGTATACACGATTGTCAAGTAAAGAGGCAAGTATATGCTTTGAAACAAGGTCAGGCAAGGGAGAAAGGCTGAAAACTCAGACCCAGATTGAACAGGATCTGTCAAGCAATGATACAACAAGAACCACAATAGAAACAAGAGAAATCTAAGGTGAAAAGTACTTCAAACCCTAAGAAAGAAGATTGTCCTCAGTACGGTCGCCAATTCTGTTACGAGGAAAATCTCTTTATGGCTAGGGTGAACCACAACAGACAGGTATGACTACAGAAATCAACTCAATTCTAGCATATGCTATATAAACTAATGTGCAAGAGAGATAAGAACGAGGCCTACCTCCTCCAAACGTTCGATGATGTCCACCGTTGAGCACTTTGACCCAAAGCTTTATACCTGCAAGAAGTTCTCAACAAACAAGCAAAGCAACCATATAATGATGATATAACAGGTTAGCACATTAGATAGCATAATCCATCAATATACAAAACAAACATGCCCATGGATCATAACACATATATTTTCAAGATATCAATTGGATGGGAAAGGAGTATTTCTATTAATAAATTATCAGCAGAAGTGAAACATTACAGACTTCCGTGTCAGCACGATTCAGAACCAAGAAATTGAGTTCCTTCCAACTGGGCCTCCACCATTTCAATACTCTACCAAAGGCAAGCTCATATAAGGGAGACAAATAGGTTCTCCATCAATAAGGGAAGAGCTTGGGGGATGAACACTATGTTCAGAATTAAAGGACAAAGGGATGCAGACTCAATAATGAAGTAATAATTTCTCCAGAGTAACTTTGCTCTCAAAGTTGAATTCTCTCTCCTTTTCAATAGCTCAGAATTGGATTCTTTATAGCCTTCAAAATGCCACTGAAGGGTCGAGTCAGAACGTTTCTAGTATGTGGAAGGCCAAGGATCAAAGATCCCTTGTTGTGACATGGAAACCCGACATTTAATTTTGATTTTCTGGCAGAAATCCTGATGTACGCAGGTTGTAGTGGAGTAGCCAGCATATATGCTTGTTGTATAGCTTGCAAGGTGTGCACAAGTGGACAAATATTTATTTTTGTCTCTGGATTCATCAATCAGGGAAAGTAAGTCTGCATAGGGAAATGGAATAAGGCCCTCTCTGCAAGATTGCATAGGGTGAGGAAAATCTTTCTCTAACATTGGCTTCAGAATGTAAGCAATTAAGTGACCAAAGTGCGCAGACCTATGATCACCTCACAGAAGACCCGAAGCTGAGGAGATTGGAAGCACAACTCCAGGAGGCGAAGTAGTAGACATATATAGTGCAAGAACAAATGAAACTATTGATTGTAGTTGAGAAGATGAAGAGGTCGCAGGAGTAGCACGTAGTTCAACAACATGTCACTGCCATACAGAGCAAAGTTATGGAGGTGACACAAAGACTCCAACCGGTGCAGGACGAAGCCTGCACGCTTTTTGAAGAAATTGAGGGACAAGGCTCACAATTGGGACAGGTTGTCACAAAAGTAGAACAAATCCTGGAAGGTCTTTTAACCGAGCAAGTAATTCAAAAGTTCTCTGAGCAAGAGGCTCTAGTGAAGCAGCAAGTCGAGGCAGCTCGAGCTAAGGTCGAGGCCTTCGAAGCAGACTTTCCCATATCGGAGTGACTCGGGACAAGTCACATGTGAGTGTTGGGGGCTTGTTGGCCCTCGACCAAGTTTTGAGAGAACATTGGTCGTGTTTTACCATTTTGGGTACTTCGACAGGCAGGTTGAAGACGGAGCGCCCAGGCGAAGCGGAGATCATGGGATCTCTCCCTTTTTGCGGGCTTTTTGGGATTTTAGGTTTTATGTAACAGGTAAAGGATGTCATCCCATGGGTTTTACCCATGTTTAGGCCCTTTTGTAAGTGTATAAATAGATAGCTAAGCGATGTAAGAAGTACTAGAATCATCTTAGTGCAAGAGGTCACTGGCTTAGTGCGTGACTAGAGTATGTTAAGACTTGCAGAACTAAGTGCAAGTGAGCGTGTAAGGATTTGTGTTGTGACCTAATTTTGAGGAAGGTGAATCTAGCGCATTGTGCGCAGATCACCTATCTGGTATGGAGTGAGATCTATGGCTCTGTTCCTATAAGAAGATTGAAGGAGACTAATAAAGAAAAAGAAGAGTTGGTGGACGTAGCCCCACACTGGGGTGAACCACATATATCTTGTGTCGATGTGTTGTGTGCAATATTGTTCATGGTGTTTATGTATCTATTTTCTTAGTGCACTGTTCTTGATGTATGATAAATAGATATATGAATGCTTAGTGCTTTATGATGTGAATGAATGTTATATCTGAGCTTATGCTAAGTGCTTATAAGTGTTTGATCTGTTTGTTACAACATTGTTATGTATTTAGGGTTTAATCTGCGATGTGAATGGAGATTAATAACTAATTCATACTGATTAGCTAAGTGATATGTTAAGTGTTGTAATCACATATTTGTGTCCCATCTAGGTTGTAGACACCTGATTCCTACAACCCCCCTGCCTCTACCTCGGGTGAGACTTCATCTGCTTCGCAAGTGTTTCTGAAAGGGTCGATAGTTAGGGTTTTGTTGGTGCGTTGTTGAAACATTGAACCCTGGGTCTGCCCCTGTGCCAACAAGTCCATACAAATCCTTTTTCAACCTACACACATGAGACTCCTTCTCATGTATCTTGAAACCATCGGGTTGCTCGATGTATACTTCTTCCCCAATCTCTCCATTGAGAAAGGTTGTCTTCACATCCATATGATGTAGTTTCCAACCCATCGATGTTGCAAGGGAAGTAATCATCCGGATAAAAGTGTATCGAGCAATAGGAGCAAATGTCTCCTCATAATCCATTCCCTCCACCTAAGAGAGTCCTCTAGCAAAAAATCTCTCTTTGTGATTCTTGATGCTCCCGTTAGCTGTGTGTTTGATATTATAGATCCACTTGGAAGTCACTACAGATTTCCCCTCATGTCTCAGAACAATATCCCACACATCATTCTTCATGATGGAATGATACTCCTCCATCATGGAATCTCTCCATATCGGTTGACTAGATGCCTCCTCATAACAGGAAGGCTCTGAATCAATGATGTGGCTCATAGCTATGGCATACCACGAATATCTCTGAGGTCTCTTTCTCTCTCATAAGGTACCACGAGGAGCTACATGTTCTTCTGCCTCCTACATATTCTGACAAGATGATGTAGGTATCTTTCGAGCTACTACAATATCTCTGGGAACATCAACTGGAGCTACAAGATCAATGAGATAAATTGGATCAATAAGCTCAATTGTCTCCCTCTGAACTGCTGGAGAGTGAGGAGGAGATGGCACCATCTCTTCATATTTCCCAATATCAATCTCCATGTGAGATCCTTTAGATATCATGAAGGCTACCTCCTCCTCAAAGTTAACATCTTTTCTCACCTCAATCTATCTATGACTAGGGATGTAGATCCGATATAGCTTTGAAGACTCATTGTACCCCACAAATGTACCTATTCTTCATGAAGGGTATAGCTTCATAATTTTCTTCTTGGGTACATGAATGTATACCGTACACCCAAATATCCTGAAGTGTCTAACCTCAAGCTTCACTCATGAACTATTTCCATACTATACATGACACGAACAAAGTTCGCTCACACAAGAATTATCCAAAATATTTGGAATATAACAAAGTAATCCATATAGGACTGTAAATAATAAATGAATAGATAAGATATAAGATAGATATAATGAGATGA
>ML813628.1:0-47112 GCA_009831015.1 Picea engelmannii | reverse complement strand
ATCTTTATCTTACTACTTATAATTACATTATAATATGTTCATTCATGGTGTTTAGTATTGTATTATTCTACGAATAACACTTTATTAATTTTCACTAAATTACTCTACCTTATTATGTATCTATAAATCTTTGACGTTACTCTGTATTGCATAATTACATTAATACTATATGTCATACATCTTAATCATTGGCATGTTATTAGTCCCTGTTGAAGGCGTAGAGGGAATATAACGATCAATAATTCGTTGACTTCATATTAATATGTCCTTTGACTATAAATTTTCGCATCATCTCTATTGTTCGAACTATAGAAGTAAAAACATTGTTTTTTATATAATAAAAAAAAAACCTTATATGTCATTGTCTCATTGGAGAATATATTGGAGGTCTTATTGCGAGCTTCATTGTTCCCATTGTTGTAAATCTTTAGATATCCAAAGTTTTGATCTTAGATGCTCTTTTTAATTTTTATTAAATTTTTATTGAAATGTTTACATACCGAAAGTTCTGAGCATCGACGTTGTTTTTTGATGTTTTTATTATTTCTATTTGTATTGCAATGTTTACATACCGAAGGTTTAGAGCATTGACACTCTTTTTGAGGTACTTGAATAGGCCTGGCAGCTTAAATGTTTACATAGCGTGAGGCCCTTAAACAAGCCCGGAAGCTTAAATGTTTGCATACCGCGAGGGCCTTAAACAACCTGACAACCTTAAATGTTTACCTAAATAGGCTTCTCACAGTAAATTTTTCCATACAATGTTGCAGTGAATTTGGACAATATCGTTGTCCACCGCTACTTGCATAGCCATTGTATGTTTCATACTTCTTCTATGCTTGGAATGCAATTCAGTCATCGTTGAAGATACATATATTGTTTACTGGTTTGGTTGCTGCTTCTTGTTCGCTGGTTCATGGGTTTGTCGGTTGTTTCTTGTTGTTGTTTGGTTCAACTTTGCAAGGTTGGGGACTTGCACCTGTGGTTGGACATGTTGGTGCTTGTTTCTTGCATTTGTTTGCTTCAACTTTGTAGGGTTGGGGTCCCGCATCCGCAGTTGGAGCTATTTTTTTTACTTTGCGGGGTTCAAGTCCTGCAACCACAATTCAACCCACGCTTCTGTCATTCATCATTGCGAAGTAAGTTTCAATGCCATAATTTCATTTGTATTCGTTCTTTATTGTTTACTGTTTGCAGTTTGCAAGTAAGAATGTGTAATTATTTCTATTCGCATGGTCGTCATATGTTTCAGATTTCTTCTGTGCTTGGGATGCCATTTGGTGATCATTGAAGATACATATGTTGTTTAAATGTTTTATACCGTGAGGCCCTTAAACAACCTGACAACCTTAAATGTTTATCTAAATAGGCTTCTCACAGTACATTTTTCCTCGAATTTTTCCATACAATGTTGCAGTGAATTTGGACAATATTGTTGTCCACCGCCAGTTGCATAGCCATCGTATGCTTCATACTTCTTCTATGCTTGGAATGTAATTTAGTCATCATTGAAGATACATATATTGTTTATTGGTTCGTTGGCTTCTTCTTGTTCGTTGGTTCATTGGTTCGTCAGTTGTTGCTTGTTGTTGTTTGGTTCAACTTTGCAAGGTTGGGGACATGCACCTGCGGTTGGACCTGTCGATGCTTATTTCTTTCTTTTGTTTGCTTCAACTTTGTAGGACTGGGGTTATGCATCAACAGTTGGAGTTGTTTTTTTTACTTTGCGGGGTTCAAGTCATGTACCCACAATTCGACCTATGCTTCTGTCGTTCATCGTTGCAGAGTAAGTTTCGATGCCATAATTTCATTTGTATTTGTTCTTTGTTGTTTATTGTTTGTAGTTTTCAAGTAAGAATGTTTAATTATTTCTACTCACATGGTCGTCATATGTTTCATATTTCTTCTGTGCTTGGGATGAAATTTGGTGATCATTGAAGATACATATGTTGTTTATCGGTTCAGTGGTTGTTTCTTGTTTGCTAGTTTGTTGGCTCGTTGGTTGTTTCTTGTTGTTGTTTGGTTCAAGTTTACGAGTTTGAGGTCATGCGACTGTAGTTGGTCCTGTTCGTGCTTGTTGGCTGGTTTGTTTCTTGTTGTTTTCTTTTGTTTTCTTCGGCTTTGCATGGTTGGGGTTATGCACCGACAGTTGGAGATTTTTTTTTGCACTTTGAAGTGTTCAGGTCCTGCACCCGCAAGTGGACCTGTAGTTCTATCATTCAACATTAAAGAGCAAGTTTCAATAGTATACTTTCATTCGTGTTTGTTGTTTACTATTCATTGTTTGAATTTTGCAAGTAAGAATGTTTAAGTATTTATTCATCATCCTTGTCCTGCAGACTTTGCATAGAGGTTGGCATATCTTTTTCTCCTGCTCTTCAATTTTCCTCTGATTTTTTCCCAGGACTTTGCACCATGTCCATGCCAGTGTCATGTGCACAACTTCGACTGTCATTTTTTCTAGCATTGCAAATCTTGGTCCTTTTTCATGTGTGGCAAAGTCGAGATCTAATGTCTATCTCGTGCCTGCCTATCCCGTACGGGAATTGAACCCGTGTATTTCGAATCAAAAATACGATGTTAAGCTTGTTTCCTTTGCAGTATGTTCTTGTAGAAGAAAAATACATGTAGGTGTAGAAGGGATAGGTATGGTACAACCATTCCTAGGCTGCAACAAAATTGCATAAAATTGGCATATCTTTCCATCCTGCTCTTAAATTTTGCTCCATTTTTTTCTCCTAACTCTGAACCATACCTACATGCCTTTGCAAAATGTTCTTGTAGAAGAAAAATACACTGAGATGGTGCTAGCAAGAGTGGTGTTTCGTTGATTGCAAATTTCAATATTTAGTTTCTATGTTGCTTCATGTGCAACATTTCTAACATAATGAATGTGTTCTCAAATGCATCACACCATTTACATTTGGAAGAAACCATTATCATTCTAGGATACTTCAGTGTTGACATTCTACAAAATAGTGGCATAACAAATAGTTGGACAACTACATGTGCAATTACAATTTCCACTTTCTTTTGGTTAAGATAAAACATCTGTAAAACACACTTATTAACCATATATGGTAAAATGTGCCCATATCACAATACAACTTATTTATCCTGTACACAGACTGGTCTGACCACAATACAATCTGTCTTGTACTTGAAATATGAGATATACATCAAAGATATTGCAAAATTATATTTCCATGTCTCAAAGAATATCTAGATACTTTGTTGCACAAAACCAAAATCATTTAGCTATGACCATGCAATTTCTTAATATTTTTTGGCTTGTAATATATTTTGGACAAGAAAAATTCTATATAATTACAACCATGGATCAATAAAAGAAAAGGTTCATGTTTCCAATTCTCTTTAATTCTATTCCTTTGATTCACATTTAATGTATGTACATATTACTTGTTCTCCCTGCATACCAGCTTCCATTCATGTTCATTGTATTTTGTGCATTCCCACATTGAAACAAATAGAATAACTGGAGAAGACGAAGGAGTCTTTACCGCAAATGTAGAAGAGGAGATACAAAGGTGCATGATTGTACTCTTATTTCATATGCAATGTTTTGTATTTCATTTCTTGTCTGTATATGTGTTCTACTGCTTTGCACCTAATTTATTGTCTATAGATACTATGTATCTTCCTACATAATAACTTATCTTCATGTCAATTGTATTCTCTGTGTTGCTACATTGAAATAAATCGAAATCTGTTTATTTTTTTAAATGTCTTCATGCATACCAACTTACCTTCATGTCCATTGTATTTTTCTGCATTGCTACATTTAACCAAACAAAATAACTGGAGAAGATGAGGGACTCTTTGCCGCAAATGTAGAAGAGGAGATACAAAGGTTCATTCTTCTACTCTTATTCCATATTCCTTTGCTTAATATTTCATTTATTTTTTGTATATTTGTTTTGTGTGTTCTACTGCTTTGCACCTAATTTATTGTATGTAGATACTATGTATCTTCCTACATAGTAACTTATCCTCATGTGAATTGTATTCTTTGTGCTGCTACATTGAAATAAAAAGAACTATATTTATTTTTTTACATGTCTTTCTACATACTAACATACCTTCATGTCACCTATATTTTCTGCATTACTACATTGAAAGAAACAGATTAGTTGGACATGAAGATGAATTCTTATACGCCACAACAAAGGGGGCTGAAGTACAATCTTCGAAAAGGTATACCAACTGTGATAGTAAATCAAACACACAAAATGGGTGGGTGCATATAATATTGGACTAGAAAACGATGATTTGGCAACAATGGGCCTTTGTTGAGACTCCCTGCCTCCAAACATTTCCTTCCCCATTTCTATTTTCCCACTTTCTATTATCCCTTTTTTCCCTCTTCAATACTTAACTGAATTCCCCTTTGTTTTTCTCCTCTCCTTTCGCTTTTTGGTTTCTTTTCCTAGTCGGCTTTCCAAAAATGTCTAGGTGTGCGGGTTGGTGGACTCATGGGTTCACATTTATACTCATGCTTCTATATCATGATTCTGACCGACGGTTTCCTCATTCCATACTTAGCCACTTTTTCGATCGCAGGTTCCCAGGTTGGCGGGTTCAAGATTGCGCCTCTAGCTTCGGATGCTCCATGATATACAGATTGGTTGTCGTACCCTCCCATCATTCCCTATTCCCTGTTACACATTTTTGTAATAAAAAAATATGAGGCATACAATTTGATCGTTGGGTCCTCATGTTTCCTGAGTATCCCTTTACACCCTATATCATATTCCATCTCCTTCAACCCTGTATGTGACATTCAAAACAATTATGGACAATATACAATGCATCTGATTATTTAGTCCTTCTGATTTACATATACACATGCTTGCATCAAAAAAGGTTGGACTAGTGACATGGGCATGAGCAGTCAATCATCGAAAACATCAACATAACGACAAGGCCAAAGGTAAAGATTCATACATTGTGTTCCTCGTATGTTTACAAAACAAATATCCTGAGCTATTTATTCATATATGCCATGATAAATATGTTGATGTCATCTTAAAAAGATACTTTGCATTTCACAAGAAGTATCAACGAGCGCAAGTGAGACACCGAGCATAGCGCAAGTTCCATAGACTAAGAGTTCTAGTTGCAAAAATTTGGCCTCCATACTTCATCCAAGTTGTGTTTCTACTTGTACATTTATGCCAGGAAAAAAGAAAACAAAAAATTAATGCAGACTACCATTCACATTACTTTCCCTGTTCAAAAAATATCACCAGGTCTAAACTTATAACACCCAAAATACTATCAATAGAGGGCTTGAACAACTGACGAAATGGAAAAGTGTTCATCGGGGACATAATGGTCGTCTATAACACCTACTTGGACAAGGAAAACAAAACTAGATCCATTATGTGTGCTGACATGATAGACAACGAATCCCTTATGACAGTCACACTGACTATCCCTACACAACTTGTCCAGAAACATGCAGAAAAGATATTTTCAGGTAATGGGATATCCATTAAAATTTTTAATATATTTCCCAAAATAGTATATGACCATGGTGATTGTGATCAGATTATATTGCTCAGCGAAACAAATATTGTGGAAAAAATTCCCACGATTTGTTCATAATATCATTTTGTACCGGACACGACAATCTACCAACTTGCACAAAGCAATGGCACTTACCCAATCAGAACCATTGGTGCAACTATCACACTCACGAGAAAACTTGGCTCACAACACATTCTCCATATAAAATATGGAGAGTCAGACAATAACAAGGCAATGGTACCGTTCTCCATATCCAGTTTTGTCATTTACTTTCACATGTACATGTATCTCGGTTATGTTACACAATTATTGCACTGTTCCATGTTGTACCTGCAATTGTTCGAAACCTATTCAAATTTGTTTTCCTCAATGGAACAACAATTGCATAAAGGGAAATTTCCACTTATGCTCTTCAAAAATATAACAAAGAAAAGAAATGTTAAAGAAAGGATCTTTCGCACAACCCAAGCAACATTTGTAACAGAATTGTGAACAAACATAGTATAGGATCTCAAGAAACTAACTAGCTCGACAACTGTTGTGCGTATACATCTACAATTTCATCCTCACTTTTCTCATATGAATTGCCTTCACCAATTTTCTGTAGCTTCTTTTTTGTTGTGCATTTGTATATTATATTGTTCAATATATTAACTGTTATGCTCATGTGCCTAGGTTGAGGGTGTTTTGGTTGTAACAAATGCATACTCGACCCCCTTTGAGCCTATATGTTCCAAATTCAACTCTCCTTCTTCTGCATTTTCTTTCATAAATGATGGTACAATTGATTTTCTATGATGCAGTAAAAAAAACCCTTACATATATAGACATTGCCTCAATGCTTCCATTCGAACCATCAGCAACACAATCGTACATTATACAATTAGACAACCTTTGCTACAATATGTGCTTTCTGGGTTAGCAAAATTTCCATATGAAGTATACCTATAGAAAAAGGAAAACAATGTCTACATGTTGCACGACTTTTGGGTCCATAGAAAATTTACCTTAAATGAGGACAATGCAATACTACATATCGGCTGATTATTTTTTTCCATATCAAGCGTTGGCAGGAAACAGAAAAATATCATGTGTATTTGTCCATGCCACCCAATGAGGATATGAATAGAATTTTGCAGTGCCATGGAAAATTGAATAGGAAGCCCATAAGATTGTTCAGTCCATAAATGGAAAGAATGAGGACAAACCCCATATAAAGTATCCAACTGTGAATAAATCATGCCCATCCTTTGAACTGTCGAAATGGCTTGCTCCTCTGAACGAAACCATCAAGAATTTCCAATAATATTGGAAATTTGGCATTGTTAAAACTGGTAGTGATAGAACATGGCACTATCACAAGAAAATGTCCATAATGATCTTGCTTCATGGTAAAATAGCAATCGACAAGTTCCTTGGTGCCCATTTGGGGTTTTATTTATAGCTGGGATACAATGTCGAATCTCCACTGGTTGTCTTGTGTTTGGCATAATTTTTTTCATGTGATTTCTTGCTATAGTTCAGGGTTCTCGCGGGCCTGATTATTTTCTCATGGGAACATATACCACATGTAAGAGAAAACCAATGCCACGTGTGTTTTTTTTTATATCAAATTGTTTGATGTATAGGTCGATGCGTACTGCACTATGGACACTTGTGGGATCTCACTTGCTGCCTTCTGTGTTCATGTGTTGCCTTGTGCCTCGACTTTCAATACATTTGGTGTTTACTTGGCTCTTGGTTGTATGCTTCATTCTGGAAAATTAATGATACATTCAGGATCTTGGCAGTTTTTCTATGATCTTAAAAAATATACATGACCTGCTTTGCCTTTTAATATAAGCTCTCTGATGCAAATGTAGTATGTGGCTCGTTTTAGCACTTTTACTTGATCGATTAACTTACCAAAATTCATCTTCAAAAATATTTTGAAAGAAAAGGATATATACTATGTGAAGTCCAATGTAACTATCATATCAACCACAACAAATTAAGATTAAAATTCGTCTTAAAATTCAAATTCGTCGTTGTTATACTTACGGTGAAGTTGACAGTACAATAATTTTACTTAAACATCCCAAAATTGATTTTCCTGTGGCTTTTCGATGCTTCTCTTATGCAAACACATCCTGGAAACTATAAGCATGGATCGCTTTATTTATTCCTTGATTGAAGAGCATGTTCACCTATTTAATGCAATTCATAGTTATTGTTAAGACCATCAATGGGGCTTTCTTACACCAATTCCTGCTTCCAAAATTTGCCATCCCCTTTATTTTTTCCCTCTGCTTTCCCTTTCTAGTTACTTAGTCATTTTCCGAAAAATGTCTAGGTGCGCGGGTTGGCGGATTCACGTGTTCATATTTCCACTGATGCTTTTATATCACGAGTTCGATCGACCGCTTCCCTGTTCCATATTCAACAAACTTTTTGGATCGTGGGTTCTCAGGTAGGTGGGCTCAACATTGTGTTTCCATTGTTCCGCCACCTACAAACATCACCTGGACTTCCCCGATCTACAAATTGACAACCAAATTCCCCTTTCTTTTTCTCCTCTACTTTTCCTTTCTGGTTACTTAGTCGTTTTCCCGAATGTCTCATGCTTTTATATACAAAACCTGAAGTTCCGCAATATACAAATTGATCTTCAAAGTCCATCATTTTCCCTTGTTCCGTGTTACACATTTTGTAATCAAAATTTGGGATACATACAATTTGACCATCGAGCCCTCATGTCTCCTGAGTAGAACTTGTGGCAATTTTTTCAATCCCATCAATATGCCATGTTCCAAGTATGTCTCATGCTTTTATATCACGATTCCGACCAATCGCTTCCCCATTGCATAATTGACCACTATTTCCATCGTCGGTTCCCGACCAGGCTTTCTCAACATTGTGCTTCCATTGTTCCACGACCTGCAAACAACACCTAAAATTCCATGATATACAAATTGACAGATGAAATGGTCATTGTTCCATGTTCCATGTTACACATTTTTGCAGTCAAAATTTTGGAGACATACAATTTGACCATCGGCCCCTCGGGTCTCCTGAGTATAACTTGTGACCCTATTTTGAAGCCCGACCAACCTCTTTCCATACTTCGCCATTTCTTGGAATATGTTCCACGGGTTGGCGGGTTGATGAAATGTGCACTACTTAATCGCTCTTCACCATCCCCACCACCTTCACACTTCTTTCTACATATGCAATTATTAATCTTTAATGTTAATAGCTCATCGTGCAACAACCGTTAAGATTGTCATTACTGTCCGAAAGGCTAGAGCAGATTTGTCATTAATACGAATTAAACCAAGATTTGTGAAGGGTTGTGTTATCCTTTCCAATTGTTCATTTCAAGCATCATGCAATCTCTTTCGCATGTCATCTAATTATGTTACGAGAAAAATCTCTCTATGGCTAGGGTGAACCACAATAGACAAGTATGACTGCATAAATTGACTCAATTCCAACATATGCTATATAAACTAATGTGCAAGAGAGATAAGAACGAGGCCTACCTCATCCAAAAGTTGGATGATGTCCACCATTGAGCACTTCAACCCAAAGTTTTATACCTACAACAAGTTCTCAATAAACAAGCAGAGAAAACATAGAATGATAATATAAAAGGTTATCACATTAGATAGCATAATCCATTAATATACGAAACAAACATTCCCATGGATAATAATTCATATATTTGCACGATATCAATTGGACAGGAAAGGAGTATTTCTATTAATAAATGATTAGCAGAAGTGAAAATATTACAGACTTCCATGTCGACACGGTTCAGAACCAAGAAACCGAGTTTCTTCTAACTGGGCCTCCACCACTTCAATCCTCCACTAAAGGCAAGCTCATATAAGGGAGACAAAGAGGTTCTCCATCAATAAGGGAAGAGCTTGGGGGATGAACACTGTGTTCAGACTTAAAGGACAAAGGGATGCAGACTCAATATGAAGTAAATAATTTCTCCAGAGTAACTTTTCTCTGAAAGTTGAATTCTCTCTCCTTTTCCATAGCTCGGAATTGGCTTCTTTATAGCCTTCAAAATGAAACTGAAGGGCCGAGTCGAAATATTTCTAGTATATGGAAGGCCAAGGATCATAGATCTCCTATCGTGACATGGAAACCCGACATTTAATTTTGATTTTCTGGCACAAATCTCGATGTATGCAGGTTGTAGTGGAGCAACCAACGTATACGCTTATTATATATCTTGCAAGGTGCGTACAAGTGGAAAAATATTTATTTTTGTCTCTGGATTATCAATCAGGTAAAGTAAGTTTGGATGGGGGAATGGAATAAGGCCCTCTCTGCAAGATTGCGTAGGGTGAGGAAAATTTGGATCTAACATATGCCCCCTAAATTGTGAGGTCAGAGGAGTATCTGCGATGGCCAAAATATATTATAAATGACCCAAGAGTGGAGTGGTAGAGAACCAGCTGGATGAACTCAATCGCTCATTACATTTTGCACTGACTTTGCATACATGGCTGCCAAACATACACTGCAGATCCATGTGAAAATATACCAAATAAGTGTTTGTGGCCATGAATATACAAATGCGGTTACATGCCAATAGTTTTCATGGTCACGAACAAGGCCCAGTAGAACTACTCTCAAAGCCACTCTGAAGATATATGTATACAATGGAGTACAATCTGATCTCCCATGATCATTGAAGTCATATAGGTACTGGTCCAATGAAAAGGAAGCAACAACTCAGAAAAGATGTGGCCACATAGTGATATCTTCAATTCTTATACACAAGCCGCCAAAGGTGCAAGTCTACATCATGTGAATAAAGGAGTTGAGGTCGAACATAATGAGACATTTTTTGATTTTCGGTCATTGAAGTATACTGTTAACAAATGCGAGACAACCTACCAATAATGAAAGTAGGTATCAAGGCACTGAGTACATTCTTACAAGTGTGAATAGAGGAGTCGGTGTTGAACACCTGAAGAATCCATCGGTTAGGAGACATTGAGGTATTCCCAACTGTCGATGGCGAGAGAGCCCGCCACTAATGACTGCAAGCCTCAAGGTACTCATAAGACTCTAGGTCCCATTTCCATAATAAATGGGATGATGTTGATGGAAAGAGAACCGCTGAAAGGAGAGAATTAAGGCATCTCTCATCAGTCAGCACGAGGTACAAAGAAGAAGCTTCATGATTTGGTGGGAATCAGATGAAGAACAAGTTCATGAACCAACGACCTTGTGCGTCTTTCGCGTGTGCCAAGTGCAAGTGGTACACAAAAAAGACCCTCTGAATAGTATCCAATGATGAAAAAATGTTGACAAAGGCGAGGAAACCACCAATAAGGCTAATGGAATCCAATACATTGCATGAATCCCAATGTGTGAATAGATGTCTTTTCATCGAACAAAAAGGAAACCACCTAGTCAACGACCAATGATGAAATGTCAACTATTGGGTTCAAGGTTACCTACCAATGATGAAATGTCAACTATTGGGATCAAGGTTACCTACCAATGATGAAAGTAGGGATAGGGTGCATGATAGGACTACATTATCATGTGATTCTGAGACAAATTGAGGGTATGGACGACATGCAAAGTCAAGATTTCTGAGGAGTGTCCAACACGGGTTGATAGAATTCCTTTGAACAAGAGCATGAGACATATGGTGGACTCTGGCATCATAGACCCAATGATAAAATCATGAGATGCATGAGGCATCAATGAAGTTCTCTGTAGAGACTAGAAGAGTAACCAGTCGGTAGAGAAGACTCTGTAATGAGCTCAACTTCCTAAGTCCATGCTAAACCCAAAATTATGATGAATGGACTCAAATAACTTTGTGTTTTGTTCATAGGCGACACGACTGCTACCGATATAAGATAATACTCCCTTCCCGCCCGTCTTTTTTTGTTTTTTCATAACAAACAAATTCTATGATACAGAGGAGGAAACAAGTGTCCCAAGTAAGAAAAACTAGTTACAGCAGTGGAACGTACCTATGCTCAATGCAGGGAAGTGCATGGGGGAAATGGACATTCAGGGGAATGTTCCCTCCTAGGTATAGGGTGTCAAATTGCGAAGGATATAAACAAGGCTCTTCTTGGTTGAGGATGCAAAAGTACTGAGGCAAACGGTTTATAACGCAAAGCGAGAACCGGATATAGGCTCAATACCGCAAGAAAGGGCATGAGATGCAATCACAACTTAACACCAAAAAAATGTCCTTTTTATATCTTTTAGTCTACTTGGTGTGAAAAAGAGATAAACTTGTGACAAATAGACATCTTTTCAAAACCAATTTAGGAGTGTGAAAAAGACAAGTTCACTCGGCGATCTTTTCACTTTTTATGAGTAGCTTAACTAAGACTCGTGACCTTTCAAATCAAATTTAACGAGTGTGAAAGGGACAAATCACTTGGCAATCTTTTCATTTTTTAAAATGAGTCTGAAAAGAGATTAACTAAGACTCACGACCTTTCAAGTCCAATTTAATGAGTGTGAAAGGGACAAATCACTCGACAATCTTTTCGATTTTTAGACGAGTCGGAGAAGAGCTCAACTTGGACTTGTTCAGGAGATTCTAGGCGGGAAGTCACAGGGGAGGCCAAGGCTTCCATGCAGAACTTCTGTGAAAGGTCAACAACTTACAAAGAGCTAAGACAATCTTGGGAAGACCTAAAGATTTCCAAGTCGAGGGGGATAAAATACTTGTAGAGGTTACCTTATCTACAATATAACGAAGAATGCCCCTTATATGGAAGGGTGTATAAGAAGGAAGTCGAGGCTCTACAAGATCATTCCAATCAAAGGAAACTTGGAGGAAACATACTTGAAGAGAGTGGAATGCTCCCTTGTGCAGAAGGTATAGCACTAGAAATTCTAAGGACATGGCATAGAAGTTATAGAACCAGAACCAGAAGAGCGAGATTGACCAAAAATTTCATCGGTGTGACCACTTCCTTAGACTTGTCACTCTCCAAGAGAAGAGTGGGTTCAATCGAAGATTGCATCGATACAACCACTTCCTCAACCATTGATTGAATAGGATGCGATACAACAAGGTCAAGAGGTGCGTCACCCCCTAAAACAAGAGTGATGTCGGTCGAAGATTGCATTAACATGACCATTGGTTGAATAAGATGTGAGACAACAAGATCAAGAGACGCATCACCCCCGAACATAGGCAAGGTGTTAGTCGAATATTGCATCAACATGACCACTGGTTGAACATGATGCAAGACAACAAGGTCAAGAGATGCATCATCCCCTGAAGGAAGAGGGGTGTCAGTCGAATATTTCATAGACATGACTGTTGTATCAACCATTGGTTGAATAGGATGCGTGATAACAGGGATCATAGACACATCACCCTTAAAAATGGGAGTGAGCTTAGGTGATGATTGCATCGACATGATTTTTGTGTCAATAAACGGAGAAACAGGGTGTGGAGAAACCATAGATGCCTCAGAATCCAAAGGGCCCTTAGGTGAGCCCCATGCTTCAGGTATCCCTGCAGTAACAGGACAAAAATGGGTAAGGTGACTTCCTTCGCAAGTCTTGCAAAGGAATTTAGGCTTACGTCTGAGACGTCTAGGCTTCTCAATGCCCCCAATGTCATTCCCAATGGCTGGTGACATGTTCTCAACATGACTGGCAGAGGTGAGAGATTCATCTCCTACATGATGTAGAGAGGTTGGAGATGTGACATCAATATGAATCAAGGAAAATAGAGTGATGCCCCCAGCATGACTAGCAACGACAGGGTGCAGGTTGTCAACATCACTTGAATAGGTTGTCAACCCATCTCCAACATGACTAGCAGAGGTTGGTGATGCATGTGCGGTGTGACTATAAATGACTATATGTGTGCCCCCAGCATGACCTGTAGTGGTTGGTTGTGGGTCATCAACATGACTTGCAGAGGTTGTCGACCAATCTCCAACGTGACTGGCAGAGGTTGGTGAAGGAGTTTCAGTATAACTGGCAGTGACTGGACTAGTGGTGGGTTGTGGAATTTGAGACCAAGGTCTAAGGAAAGATTGGTTATGAGAAATTGCAGACCAAGAAGGATCCTAGTTTACACCCCATCCCTACCCGGTAGGATAGTATCCTCCTCCATACTAATTCATAAAGGGTTGTAAGGGTGTCAAAATTGAAGTAGATGTCTGCGAAGAGAGAAAAAAATGATAAGGATTACTCAAGTGAGGATACATGTTGCCCCCAAACGAAGGAAATTTATGAAGGAGGTTGCCTATACTATAAAAATAACTTCCCCCAGATGAAACATCAGAGGACAGATGAAGGTCCACCATGGGAAAAGTGTTCATAGGAACCGACATAGTGAAAGAAGGATAAGTGGATGAAGTGTAATAAGTAGAAATATTTCCTAACTGGGCACTTACTTCTTGCATAGTGGATTCATAGGAAGGAATATTCCAACCTCCTACCATAAGAGGTGTTTGAAGGATATGACTACCACCAAACAGAGAAGGAGAATAACGAGGCATCATGCCACCAGACCCAAAACTTGGATTCACATAAGGAGGCGAGACAAAGGATGGAAAGTGCAAAGACATGTCAGGAATACCATGAGAAAAATTATTAGAGACCCAAGGCATTGATTGAGTATCATAATTATGCCCGCCATTATAGAAAGTGGACAAATTTTCCCCCCTGAAATGAGTGGACATCATGGGGGGGGTAGCAGTAAACGAGGGAGCAAAAGGAACTCCACTATCCATGATAACGAAGACTCAACATGAAATCCTATGGTCAACTAATAATCAAAGAGCACACCAAAAATCAAACAGCCAATATGCATGCAAATGGGTAAAGTGGATGAGTGGACTCCCTCCCTAAAGAAGTATGTATCGCCCAAGAGGAGTCTGAGACTCCCTGCTAAAGATCGGAGGTAACATAATCAGTTATAAGGGCCCTTGTGGGCTTAACAACTAGTCAGTCGGATCCCCCTAGAGAGGTAATCCTCCATAAAGGTTGTGTGTTGTTCAACCCTTATCTGACCTAGGGTACCTGCAAAATAACCCCTGCAAGTAACCTATGAGACACCTAAGTCAAGCAACTAATAAAACATTATATAATCGATGCATAGGCAAGTAGTTGTAAGTCAGGTCCACCGTATGGGCAGGGTAGTAAATCCTGAAACCTTGAAAGAACTGCCTCTCATGGAGGTAAAGGCACTAACAAGATCCCCAGATACGAATAGATACCAAGAAATATCTCTGACGCTAGGAAGGTATCGGGGGGATATCCCTTCAACCGACTTCGCGCGAACTCATGATTAACTACAGTTTGAGCGGAGCTTCTTGATCTTACCAATTATACAATGGATTTATCCACTCCCTTACTCGGACACATATGTTGATTCAATTGCCTTGGAGAAGTTTACTCACAAAATCCTATTCCAAGGCACTAAATCCTAAGCTAGTTTGTGAACCCTAGAAAATAAAATCGTTACTAATAAATTTTAAATTATAGCGTTGATTTTATGGTTGTGATTACTCAAAAAGGTATGGTGATGAAACTCATGGTGTTATGACTTTGCAAGAAAGTAAAATATGAAAATAATGCAAAGTCCTAATTTTAACTTTTAATGTATGATACGCTCCTAAAAGCGATGCATTTTTCAAATTCAACTATGCAATTCCAAAGTAAAGATGCAATCTTTCACTATATGCACTAAGCTAATGATAGAGATTCAAAGAAAAAAATGCCAAGCAATGCAAAATGCCTATTTTTTTTTGTATTTTCAATATATCGAAATTGAAAATGCATGGACTGAAAAGTAACTTGATATATATCCCTACTGTGTATAAAAAAGAGATAACTCAAGCAGGATATCAAGCGACGAAACACCCAACCCGTTGTATAAGGACAATAAAAATGAAAAGATGCAGAGAAAAACTTCGCCCTAAAATTCAACTAAAAGAGGGTTTCATGTCATCCCATAGGCACTCATTGGGCACTACAGGGACCGAAGAAGGCTCAGCAAGCATCAAATCCCACCCAACAAACACCAGACCAAGAAAACAGGCAAGGAAAAAGGGTGTACACAACTGTTTGGGCAAACAGAGCGTATATACGCAGCTTGCAGTGAGACAGCCTGCGTGTATACACAATTGTCAAGGAAAAAGGCACGTATATGCTTTGAAACAAGGCCAGGCAAGGGAGAAAGGTTGAAAACTCAGACCCAGAGTGAACAGGATCTGTCAAGCAATGATACGACAAGAACCATAATAGAAGCGAGAACAATCTAAGGAGAAAAGTACTTCAAACCCTAAGAAAGAAGATTCATCCCCAGTATGGTCGCCAATTCTGTTATGAGGAAAGTCTCTCTATGGCTAGGGTGAACCACAACACACAGGTATGAATGTAGAAATCGACTCAATTCCAACATATGCTATATAAACTAATGTGAAAGAGAGATAATAATGAGGTCTACCTCATTCAAACGTTTGATGATGTCCATCGTTGAGCACTTCAACCCAAATCTTTATACCTGCAACAAGTTCTCAACAAACAAGCAGAGCAAGAATATAGTGATAATATAAAAGGTTAGCACACTAGATAGCATAATCCATTAATATACGAAACAAACATGCCCATGTATAATAATTCATATATTTGCATGATATCAATTGGACGGGAAATGAGTATTTCTATTAATAAATGATCAATAGAAGTGAAAATATTACAGACTTCCATGTCGACACAGTTAGGAAACAAGAAACTGAGTTCCTTCCAACTGGACCTCCACCACTTCAATCCTCCACTAAAGGCAAGCTCATATAAGGGAGACAAAGAGGTTCTCCATCAATAAGGGAAGAGCTTGGGGGATGAACATTGTGTTCATACTTAAAGGACAAAGGGATGTAGACTCAATATGAAGTAAATAATTTCTCCAGAGAAACTTTGCTCTCAAAGTTGAATTCTCTCTCCTTTTTGATAGCTCGGAATTGGCTTCTTTATAGCCTTCAAAATGCAACTGAAGGGTCGAGTTGGAACGTTTCTAGTATATGGAAGGCCAAGGATCAGATATCTCCTATCTTGACATGGAAACTGGACATTTAATTTTTATTTTTTGGCACAAATCCCGATGTACAAGGGTTGTAGTGGAGCAGCCAACATACACGCTTGTTGTATAACTTGCAAGGTGCGTACAAGTGGAAAAATATTTATTTTTGTCTCTAGATTTATCAATCAGGGAAAGTAAGTCTACATGGGGGAATGGAATAAGGCCCTCTCTGCAATATTGCATAGGGTGAGGCAAATCTTTCTCTAACAGTTGGCGGCTTCACGAAATGTCTAATCCTTAATCTCTCTTCGACGTCATCGCAACCTTTGTACTTTTTTTATAAATATGCAATTAGTAAGAGTTAATGGTAACAAATCATTACGCACGAACCGTAGAGATTTTCATTGATCACCGAAAGGATCGAGGAGATCTCCCATTGATACGCATTAAACCAAGATTTGTGGAGGCTTATATTATCCCTTCCGAATGTTCATTTCAAACATCATCTGGAGAAAACAAACATTCTTGTTAACTTATGGCAGTAGTTCAACAACAGTTCTATCCAGATACAGTAAACACCTTCAGGCATGATGACCATAAGTTCCAGTGCTCCAGGGCATATTCTTACTACTCATCTCCCTCCGCCCAGAAGAAAAAAAGGAGATGGTCCCTTGGTGCACCAAGAGATATATTTCAAGCCAAAAAATTCCAAGGCAACCTCGCCTACTTATATATCCTGCTCACTTATGTTGATGGCTGGCGCATAAGTTGATGCGGTCGATTTCGAGCCGGAATAAGATGATCTGATGGACGATGATATAATGATGGATGATGGAAATGCAGACGTTGTTCCCACTCCTGCGCCCAAATTGAAATCAACCATAATGGGGAGCACTTCCCAGCTCAGCCATGACGGCCCTGACAAGACCAAAGGAAGGGGTTTCAGAAAAGAAACCGACGTTGAACGCAATGGCCGCTTTGCATCTCAAAAGTAGGAATTCTAGAGGCCCAAATTAGTCCATTATGGGCAGAAGTATTTCACTATAAGGAAATGGTCTCTTGATTCTCCCATATATATATCAATGAAAATAATTATTCAATAGCGGGACCACTCTCATGTTCTTTGTATATACAATTAACATCGTAGGGGATGAGGACCAGAACTCCCACCGGTGCAAGGCATATTCCTACTACTCATCTCCTTCCGCCCAGAACGAACTAATTTGGGCCTATGGAATTTCTCGTGCAGCCTGTGTCCCTGAGGTATTTTCCTGTAAGGGGTCTCCTGGTCCCCTCCTGCCCAGAATGAATTAATTTGACCTCTCAAATTGCTCGTCCAGGTTGTGTCCCTAAAGTATTCGACTGTGAGGAGGTGGTATCTTGGTGTGTCCTCACTTTCAATTTCAAGATCTTCCGCTTTCCATACAACGTTTTTCCTCTTCTTCCTCACAGGAATCTTGTGAGAACTATAAATTTCATCGCGAGGATGGCTTCTTATGTCCTCCCGCGTTTCAAAAATTTTGGGTTGCTTTCTTACTGGGGTGGGCCCTTGGAGCGATGCTACGGAATGTCATTCTCTTGGCAGTGGTGGTCGTGGATTGGAAACTCTTCTCACTGGGTATTTTCCCTTTTATCTATACAATTCAGTGGTGCCTTGCAATGTCTCCAGGTTGCCAGTGTCAGGAGCAGGAGTGTTGTTGACATGCTTCAAGCCAAGGAATTATTCCACTGCAAAACCGCTCTCTTGTTTCTTTGTCACCTCAGGTCTTCCGCAAGATATTGAGATTGTGATAGCCAACATTGACCTTCCGAGGAGAAGACTACAAGGACTTCCTAAAAAAGCATGGTAATGAGTTTTTTATGCATGTTGAAGAGCATCTCGATGGCTCCTGCATGTTGTCGCACTAGAGGAACAACACATAATTGTATGCATTTTTTATTTTTTTTGTAGTTCCTGTACCTGTATTTATGACAAATATGTTCAATGCTTTGGTGCAAAGAACTCAGTCCAATGTCTATGAATAAATATACACTGCCCAATATTTTTTTCTTTATGGATTTACTATTAAAAAAAATTCCTTCGAATCTTGGTTGTTGCTTCTTTGTTGTATTTAACACCTCTTCTCATTTGCATGGTTCAATAGTCTTGTAGTTATTGAATATTGTATTGGCTCAAGTAATTTGATCTAATATGGAGAATTGAACAATTATATGACCATGCATTGTGTCGATCCCATCAGGCTTCTATGGAAGCATAAATGAATTTCAGACAGTTTCAAACCAACATTCAATTCTATTTGTAATGCAGATAGAACATAGCAACACTAATTCACGATGCGGCATTCAGGGCCTCACTCTAGAAATTTTGTTTTCATCTCAACCTTGCTGAGCAAACGATTTATTATTTCCCTTTTGCTTCCTTGATTCCTTTACTCCAAAAGGAATCATTTTATTAGTTGTCCATCCCCTGGCCTCTATTTGAGCACTTTTATTTTATTCATGAAATTACCAAATTTCTTCTTCTCGAATAAAAAAAAAAAACTGATCTATGGTGGTTGAAGTCAAATGGGACTATGAAATCAACCACAATATTAAAATTCAATATCGTCATTATTGTTTCTATGTATGAAATTATTAGGCTTTAATGCTAACAACCCATCATGCAAGAAGTTTAATACTTAAGATAATATGTCAAAGTCATTGAAGAATGTATCAAAATGCAATTACTCCCTCAAGTTGCAATAAAAACAAATCTTCAACAAAGCATTTTCTCACACCCTTTTTAATGGTACAAGCACAATAGAAAACGAGTAAGTGGATAAAATATTGGACTAGAAAATGATGGTTTTGCAACAATGGGGCTTGTTTGAGACCAATTCCTGCTTATGAACATTGCCCTCCGCTTTTATATTTTCCTACTCTTTTATCCCCTTCTTTTCCCTCTTCTATACTTAACCAAATTCCCCTTTCTTTTTCCCTTGTACTTTATCTTTCTAGTTACTTATTCATTTTTCCGAAAATGTCTTGCTATGCGGGTTGGTGGACTCATTGGTTCACATTTTTATTCATGCTTTTATATCACGATTCCAATCGAGCACTTCCCCTTTCCATACCTAGCCACTTTTTCGATCGTGGGTTCCCGTGCAGGCGGTCTCTAAATTGCACTTCCATTGTTTTGTGACCTACAAACAACACCCCGACTTCTGCGATATTCAAATTCACTTCCAGTCTTATATATGCATAGATATTTTTATTTGTTCATCTAGATTTCATGAGTTGGGATTTTGTATACAATACACTTTGAGATGAAGCTTAGCATTGAGTTACATGTCCTCGACATTGTTTGTTACTACCCCTTTATGCCTTTTTCTTTATGTTCAATTTATCTGACAATTTCCTTTTTCTTTAGATATTCATAGACAAGCTAGGGACTAGGGCCATTGGCCTCATAGTGAGATGGCATTTCTCAAGATTTTACTTATGGCCTTTTATTTTATAGCTCTTCACCTCTAGACCTTTTGGATTTATTAGTTAGGATTTCTTATTTAGACCTCTCTTTTGACCTTTGAGAAATCATACATGAGCAAGATAGATTATTTTTTATATGGATGGATTGAAATGATATAGGGAAGGTGGAAAATGTCTAGCATGGTTAATGTAACATCCCTAGTTTTAAATCCTCGCAAATTATAATGTAATTATGTAAATGTGATTTAGGTTGGTGAGTTTATATATTTGGGATGAAGAGCCCATATTGATTAATATGGCCAAGGGACAAACTATGAATTATGTACATTGACATAATTAATAAAAATAATAATTGTTGGTTGCAATATGATATGGACGGAAGCAAGCTTCCTCGTCTGATCTAGGTGGATATTGGTGGCCACCCACCTATTCCAACTGGCTCCTTGTGTCCATTTTTTTTCTTCAGAACGTTCTTCTATACTGCTTTGTAATTGTGGATTCTACACTTCTAGGGCTGTTTGAATCCCCACACATCCTCTAGGTGGATACGGGTGGCCTCTCGCCTAATCCAACTAGCTTATTTTATATGTTTTCATGTCAGCACATCTTGTTGTACTTCTAGAGCCATTTTGGGGCCCTAAACATTGTTTTTTTGGCTCGCCATAGTCAAATTGTAGACGGAGTCAAAGTTTGACAATGGAATGTGTAGCTCTCTGAAAGACCTTTCCAATAGGCTATCACGCACCTAAAATGGAGGTCGTATGCAAAGTTACGACCCTTGGAAGTTGAGGTACCAAATTACACTAACTTACCCATAAGGCCCACATGAATTTTGGTGTTTCACCTTCTAGGGTTAGGTTTTTGGATGTCTAGGGTTTTGGCATTCATGAGTAATATCAAAAAGGACTCTAGAGCCTCATTGTAATCCATTTTTCTTAGCCAAATGCATGTAGCAGCCACATCTCTTCTGAGAGATAGCTACCACCATTCAAGCAAGTGTTCAGTTCTGCAGTTTTACAGTTTCAGCCCATTTCATTATTTAATAGAAGATATTTTTCACTAGATCTTTGTGTTATTCTTCATATCTCTGTGTTTATTGTATTCAGTCTATTAATCAATTTGTTCTGCTCCTAAATCTGGATCAGTGGTATCAGAGCGGTCTGCTCTTCATTTATTTTTCTTCGTGCATGTCCCCGACAAGATCTAGGTACAAGAAGTTGGGACTCGAACCAATCAAGCCATTACAAGATCGATCGTGCCAAGCCTGATAACAACCCATGGGGGATGAAAAGAAATATGATGGAGCAGGAGATCCTATAAAAATGTTTCTTGAGGAAGCCCTCACGTGAAAAAGGAACGAAATAATGGAAAACTCCGCATAGATTCTTCGATGGCTACCCACAGGAGAAGCATCTTCATCAAGCGACCATGCAACCCCCTTCAAGGTACAAGAAAATTTTGATATTCCATTATTTGAAGGACTGATAGATGCGGATGTTGTAGATAAATGGTTGAATCTTCTCGAAGGATATTTTTTGGTCCACACTTTTTCCGATAGGGAAAATATCACTTTTTCACTCCTCAAGGCCATTCACCATGTTAAATACTGATGGGATACTTACTCTGAACAAAGGGTCTTGGAGGAATATACAATGTTTTTGGTGGCCCCTACACGGGATTCCTTTCGGGACGCCATTAAAGAACAATACTACCCTGTTGGAAGCTATGAGGACCAGTACACCAGATGGACCACCCTACATCAAGAAAGGGACCAGACATTACCAGATTTCACCAATATTTTCCATACCCTACGCACCAAATTGGGTATCAAATATTATGAGCGTCATCCGGTGCTCAAATACCACGTTTGTTTGCATAGATACATTCAAATATAAATGGAATTCTTGGACATCACCTCACTGGGCACGACTTATAGATACGCTATCAAGATTGATCAGAAATTTAGGCAGAAAAGGCGAGAGTTTGGATCTGCAAACCCCTCACAACCGAAGTAGGGAAAAGGCATCCCCAACCCACACAACAAGGGACCAAGTCGAGATGGTCACCCTCAATACAACCAATCCAAGCCACAACACAAGAAGGGAAATGAGAAGACGAAGGACACAGGAAAATGGTGTGAGTACCATAAAATTCCTTGGCACAACATTGAAGAATGTCGCTCCAAGTAGTCCCTCGTGGCCAAGCTGAAGGCTTTCGAGTCAAAGGTCCATTCTGATTCTGAGTCAAATCCTAAAGGAGGGAAGTAAATTGTCGATGTTGAACCTAGTGCCTCTGTCGCTACCACCAAAGTTCGGATAAGAAAACCATAAGAACCACAAGAATGGGAACGCCTATTTCACTCATGGACGTGGGTCAAGGGGGATCCCCTTCATTTCATTGTTGATAGCGGTAGTCATAAGAACCTGATTTTAGTAGAGGTCGTCAAGCGACTGGACCTGCCAACAACATCGCACCTGCAACCCTACACCATCAGTTGGCTTCACCAAGGAAGAGATCTTTGTGTCAGCCAACAGTGTCATCTTCCCTATGGCATCAAGCCTTTCAAAGATGAGGTATTGTGTGATATTGATCCCCTTGAAGTTTGTGATTTTATTTTAGGACAACCATATTTGTGGAAGTGTCATGTTGTGTATGAGTCTAGACCCTACAGTGTTATTATTACTTTGGGTAGACAATTGTACAGGATCCCAGAGGTAGCGTCGCCTACTGATATTTCTTTAATCTCTGCTAAACAATGCAGTAAGGTCATTTCACAAACCGGGAAGTTCGTCATCTTTGTGATTCGTGCTCATAGTAAGCATAAGATCGTCGCCACATCTGTGGCCTCTACACAATGCCTCTCTTTGCAGAAAAAGCAAGTGGACGGGATCGTGGAAGAATAAAAATACATCTTCTCATCACCTACAAGGGTACCGACACACTGCCAAGTCAAGCATCCAATTGATCTGACCCCCGACGCACCTCTACCTAATGGACTAGTCTATCGACATTCGCTGATGGAGAATGACGAAATCAGGTGTCAGATCTGAGAGCTTCTTCAAAAGGGACACATCAAACCCAACTCCTCCACTTGCGGAAGCCTAATTGTACTGGTGCAGAAGAAGGACGAGACTTGGCGACTATGCATTGATTACATATCCTTAAACAAAATCACAGTCAGGAACCACTACCCCATTCCTAGGATTGATGACCTTCTTGACCAACTCAAAGGGGAAAAGTTCTTTAGCAAGATTGACTTGAATTCTGGCTACCACCAGGTTCCCATCGAACCAACTGATGTATAGAAGACAACCTTCAAGTCTAAAGAAGGTCTCTACAAATGTCTAGTCATGCCCTTTGGCCTAACAAATGCACCAGCCACTTTCATGAGGTTGATGGATGATGTATTGAGACCCTTCACCAACTCCTTTTTGGTATTATATTTGGATGACATCCTCATCTTCAGCAGAACGTGGAAGGAGCATATGCGTCATATTCAACAAGTTTTGAGCACTCTCTGGCAACACAAGTTTTATGCCAACTTGGAAAAATGCTCTTTTGGAATGAACAGGGTCCAATACTTGGGCTACATTGTCAATGAGCATGGGGTACATGTTGATCCAACTAAGATCCAAATCATCTGTGACTGGACATCCCCAACCACACTAATCGAGCTTCGAATATTTTTGGGACTAGCCAACTTCTATTGACGGTTTGTGTTGGGATTATCCCATATTGCATGGGCCCTCAACCAGGTGGCCAAGTGTTACCCATGATTTTGGTTGTCATGATGATGTATTGATGATGGTGTACTCAGGCCCTTCATAAGAACTTTCTCCTGAGAAAAGTTACTTTCATCTCTTCCCAGAAAACTCATTTTTGAAGAGGGTTTGCAGGCTGCTAGTATCCCAGGGTACGAGAATGCCTGATTCTCACAGGCTACTTTAAGTTGGGGTGCAAACTTCTCGCACTGTGTTGAATAGCCAGGGTGAGAACTCTTCCTAAAGCATGGAAAAAGATGAATTCTCGATGTTTCTAGAAGGGAATCTTCTAAAAGGATGGGTTGGCATTCGAATGGTTATCCTTGTACTGGATTCCCTGATATTGTGGGATCATTCTTATCCAAGTAACTAACTCATTCTCGCTTATATATTGAGGGAATTCTCATGGAAAAGGTTAAGCAAGATTCATTGGAGAATTGGTGAAAGAATTGTGTGAAGGACTTAGCCTGAACAGTAACTTGGAGACTCTAGAAAGTCTATCAAGAGGATTTGATCTTCTTCATACAAGGATTGAGAAAGTGTGTGTGTTGGAGCCAAGAGCCATCGAAAGGAATCTTGTGACATCGAGGCGATCATGTTGTAATCTTTACTTTCAATCAATATGATACAGTGGCATGTCCCTTTCCCATAAAGCTATTTCCACTTTATTGTGTAATTCCTTGATCATACACATAGGTTGACTGTTGAATATATTTTTCTATCTTCACTTTGGTTGGTTTGTGTTGTCTTGGTCTTGACCTCACGAGAGCACCAGAGCGAAGCGGGAGCAACAAATATCCTAGGAAGCAATATAAAGGTATGTTACTTGTTCCTCCATACTAGCTAATTCAATGGTCAAAACTTAGGGAAAGAGTCATGTCCTATCCTATTTTGTTCTAGATCCAGGTGGATCTAGGGAGATCTGTTAGTGTCTGCACCTACCGATTAGTCCGATAACAAAATTGGCGACTCCACTGGGGATAGTCCTGTTTTTCTTTATGGCTTTTGGTGTTTTTTTGTGGCCATTTTATCTTGTTTTATTTTTCTTCTTTCCTATCAATCTCTGAGTCTTTAGGATATCTTGATAGACCCTCTGGGTCCAGAGGCCTTTTCAAATTTTCTTTCATTTTCCAAAAATTTGACTAGTTTCAGAGGTTCTCGCACTGCACTTCACTATAGCCTGCGAGAATCTATAGAGTTCACATCCTTCCTTTAGGTTCAGTGTGAGATTCTCACACTCTGCTCAAGGATCACCTGTGAGAATCCCTAATTCTCGCACTATGTAACACTCTCAGCCTGCAAACCCATTTTTTCAAACTTGTGGATTTGAGTTTTGGCATCTTCAACTGCCCAGATCAATCTAGGTGCCTCATAAGAGTTTCTTGGACCATTGATTGATGTCTTTCTTGTCTTCGTTTGCGTGCATGGATAGTCTTAGGATTTCCAAGTCTTTTCTTGTCACTATTGTCTTGACTTTCGTTTCTTGACTTTTCTTGGCACAACCATACTCTCTAATTTCAGGATCTGAATGTGTTTGATTAGTTAAGGACCGATGATCGGTTGAAAGTTGAGTTTTCTTGGTCTTCATCATTTGCTTATTGTTTGAAAGATCATTTTTCTTATGCAATTGAAAATACTATATTGTTTGCTTCTTATTTTTGTTTTCATTGAAAGAGTGATTTGGGTTTTTTTATCATTGCTTGTTCATTGGTTTTCAATTTTCTATACTCTCACTATCCTAGTGTGAGTCCTTTTTGAAAAGTGAACACAAGTTTTTCTTTCAAAAAATCTTTTTCGTCTTCGAAAACATTGAAAATCAATTGTTGATATTCTTGAAAAAGACACAATAGAGAATTGTTATTGATGCGTGATTTGTTGCATTTGCATTTTAAAGGAAATTGTATTGTAGTTCAAGGTTGATCTGGAAAACTTTCTCTCTCTCTCCCATACATAGGATTCATTGAACGAAAATCGATATATTTTTCATTCTCATCCATGCATTTTTGGGTCAGAGTCATACAACATAAGTTTCATCGTAATGGCCTTTGAGTAAACAACAACTCTTAATAACATTGCGCAATTGTAAAATTTATCTAGTAACTCTTTTCTAGGGCTCTCTTACACCAACATTTAGCTAGGCTAGCGCTTTGGAGTAAGAAGAGAGATACACTCTCCAAAAGCACAAAACACACAATAGCATCTTGTGTTAGGGAGTGTTAAATTCCATTTGCAACATCTTGTTCTGGGAAGCCCTTCTCACACAAGGGTCAAGCACGAGGTCGTGTTGATATTGACAGAGTTACTCACCCTGCTTTGTTGCTATCAGTGTAGAGATTGCATGTATTACGGGGATCACTCGAAGTTATACCCAAAATGATGAGTGGAAGCCTTTTGAGTTGATTTCGGGCTAGATACCCTGCCCTTGCATGTGGATCGGACTGTCGATTGTTCCCCCAGGCTTTATTGTTGTTGGTGGTGACCTTAGTTGCCTATCTTTCTAGGTTCTTACACGAGGTGACTGTGAAGGGGAAAGTCTTCACGGTACCTGGAATTGACGTTGACCAAACTCACTTGGGATCCTTGGAGGGTATACCCACGATTATGTGTGGGAGCTTGCACCAGGGTGTAAGTCCGTTAAGCAGGTTGTCAGCGTAACTTTTCCACCCTAGACCAGCCCCTTCTTGTCTTGTTGTTGCGACGTTGGATTTCATCACCAACTAGTGGCTTCGAAATTCAAAGGTATTGTTTGCTTGGTGTTGCTTCCTAGATTTTGTTTACTAGCGCGTGTTGTTTGTTTCTCGCAGTTGACCATAGGATTTTCTTCGTGAAGTTTATCACTCATTTACAATAGATCCTCCACGTCGTTCACGTAGAATGCAGGGTTTATCTCCAGAGCATCTGGAATGATCTCAACCCTTTCCTACAAGCACCCTTGAAGGCTCTCCTCGGCAAAGTGAAGTCCAAGTCGTCACCACACCGCAAGTGGAACGCACTGACTCTCTAGAACATTTTCGTATTACAAATACTCGAGAGGACTTTCGACTTCACCCCGATTCTGAGAGACATTTTATGCGAGTAAACTCTTCCGGAGACTTAATTGTTGTGTATTCCGGATCTTCGTTTGGACCTAGGGACCAAGATCCTTTTTGGTCTACGGGTGTTTTTCGACAGGACCTTTTTGGTTCAGGTTCACCTATGATTTCCAAAATCAACCTGCCTGTGATTTTTGAAATCTCTAGTACAGAGACAGTACCATTGACCACCGCTTATCATTTTACAGTCCCTGCCGAAATGGCCCATCTCATAGCTACTACGAGTGTTCCAACCAGGTTTACCGCGGTTAGTCTTGCTCCCATCAACACACCGTGAAGGCCCAACGTCATTCCGACACTACCACCTGGATACCGTGTGTTGAATGCTTCCATTCCTACTCCTGCGCAAACTCCATCCGACTCTCCTAGTGGTCCTTCTTCTTTTGAGCACTTTCTTCCTGGTTTTGTTCCAACACTCTCTCAATTTCCTTTTGGATGACCTTCTTCATATTCTACTGGCAACCTTAATCCTAGTGGCATTATTCTATCATTCACTCCCAATTACCAATTTTCGGTTGGTGGACAATTCCACCAAGGTGGTATAACTCAACCCCCTCTCGGCGGGAAAATCCCACTTGGAACACAACCTCCAATTGGTACACCACCTTCTATGGGAGGACCGACCTCACCCTATGGGAAAAACATACCTCCCTCCTTGGCCCAGTATTGGAATCAGTTGATACAACATCCTCCTCAATCGACTGGGGGGTAGCAGTTCCCAGCTGCTTCTGCAATACCCCCTAGTGTGGGCCAACCATATCCAGGTTCGTTCCATCCCATTTGGGGGGCGAATGCTCAAACTCAAGCCCCTATTCCAGGGTATACTCCTATGAGCTACTATCCTCTCCAACCACCATTGAATATGCCTGGGTCTTCACATTATATGCAGACTGCTTATGGTCCTACTAGTTTTCCGATAGGGCTTCCTCCCCAAAGCCACCAGTACCCACAGGTGAATCGACAGTTACCCTTTCTCGCCACTTTGGATCTTCCGGATTTGTCAAGGATTTTAAATGATCCTATTCGTCACTCTCCCCAATGGCCTGTTATACCAGCCAAGCTTCCATCGGACATTCCTAAATTCGACGACAAAGCGGGAGAGGACCCAAACAATCACGTTATGACTTTTCACCTATGGTGCTCATCCAACTCGTTGATGGATGAATCTATTCATTTACGTCTTTTTCAACGAACCCTCACAGGTTTTGCTGCGAAGTGGTATATCGAACTGCCACGAGGTTTCTTCTCTGACTTCAACACCCTAGTTATGGCTTTCCTTATGCATTAGCAGTTACCGATCCGTTATGACATGGGGACCGAGATTTTGACTTCCTTCAAATAGAAAAAAGGCACTCATATATCTGATCACATCCATGAGTGGTGCAGGAGACGACGTCTCATTAAACTTGAGCTCCCCGATCAGTTGCTGGTGGAGTGGTTCACAAAATCATTTGTGAACGACATTGGTAAGGACATTTCCATGGGTGGCGTAGTCACGGAAGAGCAGGCTATAAGTCGTGCTCAATATCTTGACCTCATTTACTCACAAACGGGAACCCTTTACGATTTACTACCTGACTTACCTCGTCCTAATACTTCCAGCACTTCAACTACTCCAGTTCCTCGCATGCAGCTGAATGTGTGGTTGGTACTGCCCAAGCCCAACCACGTTCTGCTTCAAGCACAAACCCTAAATATGCTTCTTCTAATGTTCAAAATGCTCCGTCTCCTGCCCCTCCCACCAGTAAGACTTCTGAGGTAAATGCAGTTCAATCTACCCCAGCCGGTAAAAACAAATCTAAAAGGGAAGAGGTAAGAATAAGGAGGGAAAAAATAATCAAGCAAAGAAAACCAAAACTACCCTTGTTGATGATCGAGATAAGCGCAAACCTCGATACCCTTTCCTTATCTATGGTGATGATCACTACACGAAGGATTTCCCGCGACGTGCCGAGGTCACTAAGTTCCTTCAAGGCGCTCCAAAACCGCCTGCACCGACTGTCTTGTCTCAACCCTTCCCGTCTCAACAACAAGCTCAGTTGGTCATCCATGACCAACCCTCATCTTCTACTACCTCCTATGTTTTGATGTGTACTGGCGATTCTAAGCAAAACAACGTTGCAATCACTACTCGAGCCAAAGATTATTCTCCCTCTAAGGAGAAGGTTGATGATTTACCCCCTTCCTTGGTACAACCCTCTCCCATGACTCCACCTACCAACGGTCCTCTTCATCTCGAACGACCGAGCCTCGACACAGTTCTACGACCCCCTCGAAGGGAGTCGTTCAGAAATCGGCTTTCAATCCTCATGCTCGTGCGGCCCAGAACTACAACATTGTTGAATATCTGGCCCAAGCACCTTCTGCGATGTCAGCCCTTGAAGTCCTTCAAACTTGTCCCGCACAACGGAAGGCACCGTTGAAAGCTATCGATGGAATTGACCCGATGGATACGAATTTAATAATCTTTGACTTGGAAGATCACATTCCACAGTTACCCCTCAACTTGCATTCCAGATTCAAGTGATTGTCTCTGACAAAAACATTTGTCGAACCGTTATCGACAAGGGTGCCTCGACGTGTGTCATGTCTCTTGCTTGCTAGAAAGCCATTGGCTCTCCTCCTTTGAATGAATCCCATAACACTCTTAAAACCTTCAACGGCTTTGGTGTTAAGCCCTACGACGTTCTTCCTTCATTGCCCATCACATTAGAAGGCAAGATGGTCCAAGTTGAAGTGGAAGTCTTTGACGCTCCCCTTGATTATAATCTTCTGTTTGGCCGCAGCTAGATCGATTCCATGCGTGTGGTTGTGTCGAACCTGTTCCGTGTAGTATGTTTCCCTCATCAAGGAAATGTTGTTACCATCGACCAGCTCGCCTTCTTTAATTCCGATACTCGTACTAGCAACGTACCGTTTATCGCTAAAACCCCACCGGGTTATGAGAACGTCGGTGTATGCCTTCTCAAGGACTCTTCGTTAATGGGTACTTTCCCCATTCCACCGCCCAATGTTCCACGCTCGTTTTTTGCTTCCATCAACATGATATCCACCTTGCCTCATGAACTTCTTGCGTCTCACGACCCTTGGATAGTCCCTGACCCTGGAGATCATTTTCGTTACGGTGACGAAATGTCATTATGTCTAGTTGAATCCGCCTATCAGGCCATTCAATCGGCAACACCTTCTACCCCCTCTCTTGATGATTTGTCTCCCGATCCTTTTCGTGTCATTTTTCCCACTGACGAGATGATTATGTCTGTCATGGAGGACACTCCTTGGGACGATGGACATCATCATTCTATCCTTTTTCTGGAGCAACATACTCTTGAGAACTACCAATGGATTTCGACCCCGTCGACCGTTATCGTCATCTAGACCGTTCCCGATTCTGCACACAATGTGTTTTCCGAAGGGAACTTAAGAAATATCTCGCCCACTATTCCCATTGACATATCCATCAAACCTGGAATTGTCGAAAATGTCCATATTGGAGCTTCATTTTCCCCTGACGAAATAGTCACCTATACGTCCATTTTCAAAGAATTTCGTGACATCCTCGCCTGGAGTTACGAAGAAATGTCGAGTTTCGACCCTGAGATCGTGATACATGAGATTAAGACATATCCTAACGCTAAACCCATTCGGCAACGCCTTTGTCAAGTTCACCCACGTAAAGTGGATGCTATAAAGCTCGAAGTCGAGAAACTTCTTAAAGCCGGCTTTATTTATCCGGTGGCTCTCACGGATTGGGTTTCCAATCTTATCCTAATTGACAAGAAACAAGGTACAATTCGTGTATGCGTTGATTATAGGGATATCAATAAAGCTTGTCTGAAGGACAACTTTCCTACCCCCTTCGTCGATCAGATTGTCGATGACTACATCGACAGCGAAATATTCTCTCTCATGGATGGTTTCTCCGGATATAATCAAATCAACATTGTTCCCGAGGATCAACATAAGACTGCTTTTATTTGTCCTTTGGGTACTTTTGCCTATCGGAAACTTCCTTTCGGTCTCAAGAACGTTAGCATGAATTTTCAACGCGCTATGTCTTATGCTTTCCATGATATCAAGCACCTCGTTCAACCATATTTGGACGATTTACCCGCTCATTCCATGCATCGAGTCGATCACCCAACCCACCTTTGAGCCATTTTCGTTCATTGTCGGTTCTACCGTATCCATTTGAATCCTCATAAGTGCGTTTTCTATGTGGAATCCGGTCGTCTTCTAGGTTTTATCGTTTCACGTCAAGGGATCCGGGTGGATCCTTTAAAATTTGAGGCGATCCTTAATCTCCCTCCTCCTTCTACACTTCGCCAATTGCAAAGTTTGCAGGGGAAAGCAAACTTCCTTCGTCGTTTTATCCCAAATTACGCCGAGATAACTCGTGGATTTACGTGGCTATTAAAGAAGGATTCAGAGTTTTTCTGGGATACCATTGCCAACAATGCTTTTGAAGCTTTGAAATTGTCCCTAACACGTGCTCCGCTTCTCTTTCCCCCCGATTACAGTCGCGATTATTTCCTTTATCTTGCTGCCTCAGAGTACACTATTGGTATGGTCCTCGTCCAAGAGGATGATGCTAACGACGAACATGTTATTTACTACTTGAGTCGAAGTCTCACGCCGACTGAAATCAAGTATTTACATGTCAAAAAACTGGCCTTGGCTGTCGTTCAAGCCGTCCAGCGCTTCCGGAACTATATCCTCTCACGCAAGACTACGGTGATTTCTCATTGCAACCCTATGCAACACATTCTAACACGTCAATTGCTAGGGGGAAAATACTCCAAATGGATTGTGATACTCCAGGAGTTTGACTTGGAATTCGAACGCGCCAAGTCCAAGAAGTCCTTAGTTTTTGCTGAGTTGATATGCGACTTTTCCCATTCTGCAACGGAAAATGTAGCAGTTGATTCATTACCCGATGAATCTCTTTTTCTTATTAGCACTGATGATATTTGGTATGGGGATATCATTATATATCTCCAAAACTAGACTTTTCGGCCAACTTTGTCCAGTATTGAATGACGTCGCATACGTTATCAAGCTCGTCAATACATTATTCTTGGGGATACTCTTTATCGTCGGGGGATTGAATCTTTTTTTCGACGTTGCCTAACGTTTGACGAAGCCAAGAAAGCTCTGAATGACTGCCATTTTGGAGCATGTGGCGGTCATATGTCTGGGTATGCTACTGCCCAGAAGATCTTACACGCAGGGTATTTTTGGCCTTCTTTGTTTAACGACTGCATCATCGTCGTTCAAAAATGCCATGCTTGCCAGACCTATAATAATAAGATTCGATCGCATCATGCTCCTCTTCACCCTGTGGTCTCAGTTGGTCCCTTTGCGAAATGGGGCATCGATTTCATGACATGTCACCCTCACTCGGCCGGGGGGCATGATTACATCATTGTAGCCATTGATTACTTTACGAAATGGGTCGAGGGGATGCCGACATTCGACAACACTGGAAAGAACGCAACATTGTTCATTTTTAATCACGTCATAGCTTGTTTTGGTGTCCCCCAAGCTATCGTCACCGATCACGGTAGCCACTTTAGGAACTTTATGATGTCCGAACTTACTGAAAAGTTGGGTCTTTGCCACGATAACTCAACGCCCTATTATCCACAAGCCAATGGCCAAGTCGAAGCGATTAAAAAATTTCTCATAACTATGCTTCGACGAATGATAGGGATTTATAAAACGAGTTGGCACACAATGTTGTTTTCGGCATTGTGGGCTTACTGGACATCCGTCAAGTCCGCTACTGGGTTTACACCTTTTCAGTTAGTCTATGGTGTGGAATCCATTCTCCCTATTGAATGTGAGATACCCTCTTTAAAGCTAGTTGTTGAACTCCTACCCAACACTTCTGTTGAGGAAGAACGTCTATTGTATCTTATGCGATTAGATGAAACTCAACGCGATGCCACCCTAGTCATAGAAGCTCAGAAAAAGCGTGTCAAGGCCCAATACGACAAACATGTCAAGCCTTGCGTTTTCTCGGAAGGAGATCTCGTTCTCCTATATGATCAAGATCGAGATATGCTAGGAGCTGGAAAATTTGAAGCCATGTGGCGAGGTCCTTATATCGTTCGATGAGTTTTGGGAAAAGGAGATTATGAGTTAGTAGATTATGATGGTATCCCTTTGAGTGAGCCCAGGAATGGGTTGTACTTGAAGAAGTACTATGCATAAAATCATCTGTGCACAAGTACTTGTATTTTTATTGTATCATACTTTTTGTGTGTTAGTATAGCTTTCTTTCGTCGTTATCTGGTCTCTGCCCTTATGTGACGTTGTGTTTGATTTCCAGATGTCGGAGTCTTTGTTACCCTATATTGGCTTCGCTGATGGCTCTAGCCGTAGTACTCAGAACCTTGCTTCCGCTGCATGGGCAATTTACGCCCCTACAAATAAACTTGTCTCCTTACGAGGTGTGTGCCTCGGCCGTGTGACCAACAACATTGCAGAGTATAGCGTCGTTATTGAATTATTGGTTGATGCTATCTCGCTTGGAATTCATCATTTGGTTGTGCGACTTGATTCGCAGCTTGTAGTACTACAATTAAGTAATGTCTACACTATTCGAAGTCCTACTTTGTTACGGGTCTATTTGTGAATTCGCCTCTTGGAGTGTTATTTTGATTACATTGAATATCAACATATTCCTAGATGTCTAAATACATTAACAGATGCATTGGCTAACTATGTATTAGACATACAGTTGAATCATTTATAAATCAATCACATCAATATTCACACAACACATGATAAACTGGTAGAAGCCGTCTGTATATATAACGATCAAAAGAGTTTTTTTTACAAAAAAGTTTGTCCGAAGACCAAAATGTCAAAATCTTAAGCTCATAGCTTCTACAAAGTGACGCCATGGATGACGTTCACGGTAACACACGACTGCCCGAGCAACTCTACAGAGTAGTCGACTCATGGACCATGACACTCCTACAGTATGACGTTGATCGCGTCGTGGAACCTCTTCCAGAGACATGTCTGGAATATCTACGATTAAGCCCTCTAGATTTTGTTCCACTACTTGATAATCCTCGACATATTGTGGCACTGCCACTACCTCTCCCCGTCGCTGAATGGGAGAAGTACCAGGAGGTCTGTAAGGTTCAACATCTGTGACATCAACAATGATTTTGTATTTAGTCTTTGGACGAACATATAAAACAAAAACATTTGAATATGAAAAATTCACAAAAACATTTAAAAAGAAAAATGTGTGTGCTTCTTACCAAGTTCCCCCCACTGAGGATCCTCTGGAAATACTAAGTCCGGATCTCCTCGAAAATCCAACCTGGCATAAGCATAGTCGTCAATCATCAACATCTGTGGTTGAAGCCAGTCAAAGAACGTATCATCATACTTGATGATCGGTCCAGCTACGTGTCGGGCCATAAGCTGACACCATCTCAGCATCCTTGGATCCGTGGGAGCCGGTAAATTCCACTCAACCTGCAACCTCAGTAAAAGAACCCTCTCAAGGAAGAAGGACACTAGCAAAGATCCCTATCCAAATTGCTTTAGGTTGCCTCGTCTGCATTTGGTCAACTGTCTTTTTATGCTACGAAGCATTGCATCTGCCCAGTTGAAAACCCGAGGTTTAATGCACTCAATAGCATACTGGAAGTAACTCTGTAACGCCATGTGAGGAGCAGAACTCCCAACCATCCGAGCTATGATGAATAGGATAGTACAGAGGGTCAAATCTCGTACCCCCCAAATAGCCACTTTTCCTTTCTTTCTCTCTGCCTCGGGAATGCAGTGTAAACGACAGTACTCACTCATGGGGAGCCCACCACCTCTGCTACTAGTTAGGCTCACATAGTACCCCCGTCGTGACAATCCAGTCAAAAAGTAAATTTCCTCAATATCTAAGGACAGTGTGTGGACCCCCACATGAAACACCTACTGATCAGGATCCCACATACGCACCAGGTACTCTAATAACCTGACTTGGGCCCTCATACCCGGGATACGAAAGTACTTCAAGAGGCCACAATCTCTCAAAGAAGTAATAGTAGGTGGATGATTTCCATCAATTGAATTGTCTTCTTCGTGCTCCCTTTTGTGCCAATCAAGAACCATTTTGATGGACAATTATCTGCATGAGGAACACAAAAAGAAGATTAGCAACTTTTTTCATGATTTGGTTCTCTTTCATTGGGTAAATTTTTAAAAACAAATTGAGCTTTGCGGTTCTCGCAGGTGCCCTTTGTGCACAGTGTGAGAACCTCGCAGGCTGCTATGGGCTCACCTGCGAGAATGCCCCATTCTCACAGGTCCCGTGTAGCCCACCTGCGAGAATGGAAGCGCGCAAGTAGGGCTCACTAAATCAATTCAAAAATGGATTTTTAACCCATGGAAATGCAAAATTAAACCATGAAAGTGTAAAGGACAAAGAGCCTATCTCACTGTCGCTAACGGCTCGCTGAATGGACGCTCGTAACTCCCGCAATCTGACGCCGAACTTTGAGGGTAAAAGAGGGGTTTTTGAGCTCAAATAGTGGAAAGGTAAAAATGATATGGTAAAAAGAGAATTTACTCTTTTTTATTTACTTTTACTATGTCATTTGGTTTTTTATGATTATTTATCTATTAAACCCTAATCCCTAATGCCATTTTGAGTGTAATTTTTGCAGGTATAATGACTTGGATGTTCCTAAATAAGGATGCGGACATATTTTCTTTTTGTCATCACGTGTTTTGATTGTTTTTTTTATGGTTTTTGTATAAAACCTCGAGCGTAGTCTTTGTCCGTTCTTGCGCTTGAAAATACATAAGAACGCGATCGAGCATAATTTTATCACTTTTTCGGGCTCAACAAGGTTATACGAAAAAGGAACCCCCCTGGAGTCCTCTTTAAGCTCTTTTCAGACTCTCTAAACATGAAAAGATAGCCGAGCGACCTTGCTATTTTCACGCTCGATAAAGTATCTGAAGTAAGCGTTTGGTGAGCGATAATTTATCTCTTTTTCGGTCTCATCCACACTATTTTGCGAAAAAGGAACTGAGAGAGTTCTCTTTTAAGTGTTTTTCCAAACTCTATAATCATGAAAAAACTTCGAGTTTTCTATCTCTGGAATCGTTAAACAAACATTGATAGACCCGTAATGGGATCAAACCACTCCTTCTTAGGGTTTGTTAAACATACTTTGAAGGACTTATCCGAAGGATAAGCTTATATCAACAAGCATATGTTATCCTCCTCAAGCTTGCGTAAAAATAAAGAGGTACTCGCCAGAAATGGTGGGGGAAAATTTGGGAAAGGGATATGTTATCATCTTCGTATTGATTGGCAGTAAGTGTTGCTCTTGAACATGACACCCCCCATTCATTATATTTGAAGCCGGTTTGGGAAATCCATTTGTCTCTCATTCGATTTGCTACAAGGTCATTCCATGTGTCGTCTTTGAGTCAATGCTGCCAAATCATTGGTTGTGTCGTTCATATGTTCAAGAGAAGTTCATCTGAAACTTTTTTTGAGTCGGCCATCTGTAGTTATCCATTCTCTCTGTGTCGGCCTTCCCTGTGTCCAGTCCAGTTTACACCATATTCTGTTTCACCTTCAAAATCTGTTACTCATTTCGTGTCATTGATGGGGGATATATCAAGGCCCTCCTGTGACGATTTTTGTTCCGTCGACTTCATTTCATTATCCGGAATCAAGACTTAGAAATTCTTTGGTACCTTGGAGCTTGCATGCCTCAATGGCAGGTTTCCGCTCTTTCGACAGTGGATTTCTATCATTGATCCCTGATCGAAAGATTCCATCGGATGTTCGACTTCAACTCATTCATTATCACTCGATGGATTGTACTAGAGTACCTTGGGAGTCATTGACATCAATGGTGATTTCCCTCACACTTGTTAACGGTTTCATCAATGACCGGTAATCAAGTGGTTTCTGCCATGTTCGACTTCGACACATGTAATCACATGGTTAGATTCGTACTTTTGAGCAACGAGATTGAAGACCCTAGATATTATCCTTTTGTCTAGGTTGTGATGGAGTCTGTATAATTTGTGGCACATAGATCCACTGTGTGTGTCTCGTGGCTATGTCGTCTTAATTTGAAATTTCTCGCATAGATCCACAGTGGTATTCCTGATGGCTATGCTATATTTTGACGACATGGATCCACAGTGTATGATTGGTGTCCATGACCCATGTCTACAATGTCATCAGTCTGTGATCTAAGTATGGGAATGCCTACCTCAAAATTGGTATATATGATATTTTGCAGATGCTTGGTTGTTCGCAGGTTTCCGATTAGGTGTGCTCCTGGTTTCCGACACACACATGCAGCTTACAAATTCTTTCGGTTGTCACTAATTCCAACCTCATACTTTGGGGGGCATTATGTTACCCATGATTTTGGTTTTCATGATGATGTATTGATGATGGTGTACTCAGGCTCTTCATAAGAACTTTCTCCTGAGAAAAGTTACTTTCATCTCTTCCCAGAAAACTCATTTTTGAAGAGGGTTCGCAGGCTGCTAGTATCCCAAGGTGCGAGAATGTCTGATTCTCGCAGGATGCTAGTATCCTAGTGTGCGAGAATGCCTGATTCTCGCAGGCTTATTTAAACTGGGGTGTGAACTTCTCGCACTGTGTTGAATAGCCAGGGTGCAAACTCTTCCTAAATCATGGAAAAAGATAAATTCTCGATGTTTCTAGAAGGGAATCTTCTAGAAGGATGGGTTGGCATTCGAATGGTTATCCTTGTACTGGATTCCCTGATATTGTGGGATCATTCTTATCCAAGTAACTAACTTATTCTCTCTTATGTATTGAGGGAATTCTCATGGAAAAGGTTAAGCAAGATTCATTGGAGAATTGGTGAAAGAATTGTGTGAAGGACTTAGCCTGGACAGTAACTTGGAGACTCTAGCAAGTCTATCAAGAGGATTCGATCTTATTCATACAACGATTGAGCAAGTGTGTGTGTTGGAGCCAAGAGCCATCGAAAGGAAGCTTGCGACATCAAGGCGATCAGGTTGTAATCTTTACTTTCAATCAATATGATACAGTGGCATGTCCCTTTCCCATAAAGATATTTCCACTTTATTGTGTAATTCCTTGATCATACACATAGGTTGACTGTTGAATATATTTTGCTATCTTCACTTTGGTTGGTTTGTGTTGTCTTGGTCTTGACCTCACGAGAGCACCGGAGCGAAGCGGGAGCAACAAAGACCCTAGGAAGCGATATAAGGTATGTTACTTGTTCCTTCCTACTAGCTAATTCAATGGTCAAAACTTAGGGAAAGAGTCATGTCATGTCCTGTTTTGTTCTAGATCCAGGTGGATCTAGGGAGATCTGTTAGTGTCTGCACCTACCGATTAGTCCGATAACACCAAGGGCGGTGGTAGGGCCAAGTTCGTGTGGGGGAAGGAGCATCAATGAGCATTCAACGATCTGAAGCATCGCTTGTGCTCAGTTCCAGTACTCTCCTTGCCTGATCTGCAACAACCATTCAAGATTGAGACTAATGCATCTGACTAAGTTGTGGGCACAGTTCTCACTCAACACGGGCATCTGGCGGTATACCATAGTGAGACACTCTATGACACTGTACGGAAATACCCCACCTATGACAAGGAAATGCATTCCATTGTACAAGCCTATCGTCAATGGAAACATTACATTATGGGGAAAGAGACAATCATACACACTGATCACAAGCCTCTACATTTCATACAGACACAAGGGAAATTGCAGAATGACCGCCATCAGAAGTGATCCACCTGCCTGCAGCAGTTCCATCTCAACATAAATTATAATACAGGTATCTCCAATCGTGTCGTTGACTGCCTCAGTCGGCCTCCTGTGGCTGCAATCACAACCGTGCTCCATTCCTGTGGACATGAAGCATCTGAGTGGCCCCAACTTTATCATCAATATCTGGACTTCGCCGCCACCTATCGTCTCTTGGGTACAGACGCAATTGTCACTGATTTTCACATTCAAGACAGATTATTATGCCACCTGGGCCATCTCTATGTTCCTACAAGTGAGCGTGCAAAGCTGATTTGGGAAGCCCACTACAGTCGGGTGGTAGGACATTTTGGCGTGGAGAAAACTGTGGTCGTTCTTCAGAAACATTTTGGTGTGGAGAAAACTGTGGTCGTTCTTCCAACAGGATCCTTGTGTCCGTTTTTTTTTCAACACGTTCTTCTGTACTGCTTTGTAATTGTGGATTCTACACTTCTAGGGCTATCTGAATCCCCACACATCCTCTAGGTGGATACGGGTGGACTCTCGCCTAATCCAACTAGCTTATTTTGTATGTTTTCATGTCAACACATCTTGTTGTACTTCCAGGGCCGTTTTGGGGCCCTAAACATTGTTTTTTTGGCTCGCCACAGTCAAATTGTAGACGGAGTCAGAGTTTGACAGCGGAATGTGTAGTTCTCTGAAAGACCTTTCCAACAGGCTATCATGTGCCTAAAATGGAGGTCGTATGCAAAGTTACGACCCTTGGAAGTTGAGGTACCAAATTACACCAACTTACCCATAAGGTCCACATGACTTTTGACGTTTCACCTTTTAGGGTTAGGTTTTTGAATGTCTAGGGTTTTGGCATTCATGAGTAATATCAAAAAGGCCTCTGGAGCCTCATTGTAATCCATTCTTCTCAGAAATATGCACGTAGCAGCCACATCTCTTCTGAGAGATAGCTACCACCATTCGATCAAGTGTTCAGTTCTGCAATTTTACAATTTCAACCCATTTCATTATTTAATAGAAGATATTTTTCACTGGATCTTTGTGTTAGTCTTCATATCTCTGTGTTTATTGTATTCATTCTGTTAATCAATTCGTTTCACTCCTAACTCCAGATCAGTGGTATAAGAGTGGTTTGCTCTTCATTTATTTTTCTTCTTGCATGTCCCCGACAAGATCTGGGTACAAGAAGTTGGGACTTGAACCAATTGAGCCATTACAAGATCGATCACGCCAAGCCCGACAACAACCCATGGGGGATGAAAAGAAAGATGATGGAGCAAGAGATCCTATTAAAATGTTGCTCGAGGAAGCCCTCGCGCGAAAAATGAACGAAATGATGGACAACTTCGCACAGATCCTTCGACGACTACCCACACGAGAAGCATCTTCATCAAGCAACCATGAACCCCCTTCAAGGTACAAGTAAATTTTGATATTCCATTATTTGAAGGACTGATAGATGTGGATGTTGTAGATAAATGGTTGAATCTGCTCGAAGGATATTTTTCAGTCCACAATTTTTTCGATAGGGAAAAGATCACTTTTGCACTCCGCAAGGTCGTTCACCATGTTAAAGACTGATGGGATACTTACTCTGAGAAAAGGGTCTTGGAGGAATCTACAATGTTTTTGGTGGCCCCTTCATGGGATTCCTTCCGAGACGCCATTAAAGAAAAATACTACCCTTTTGGAAGCTACAAGGACCAGTACACCAGATGGACCATCCTACGTCAAGAAAGGGACCAGACAGTACCAGATTTCACCAATATTTTCCATACCCTACGCACCAAATTGGGTATCAAAGATTATGAGCGTCATCTGGTGCTCAAATACCGCGGTTGTTTGCATAGATACATTCAAACAGAAATGGAGTTCCTGGACATCGCCTCATTGGGCACAGCTTATAGATACGTTGTCAAGATCGAGCAGAAATTTAAGCAGAAAAGGTGAGAGTTTGGATCTGCAAACCCCTCACAACCGAAGCAGGGCAAAGATAGCCCCAGCCCACACAGCAAGGGACCAAGACGAGATGGTCGCCCTCAGGACAACCAGTCCAAGCCGCAACACAAGAACGGCAATGAGAAGACAAAGAAGGACACGGGAAAATTGTGTGAGTACCATAAAAATTCTTGGCACAACACCGAAGAATGTCGCTCCAAGCAGTTCCTCGTGGTCGAGCTGAAGGCATACGAGTCAGAGGTCGATTTTGATTCCGAATCAAAACCTAAAGGAGGGAAGCGAATAATCGATGTTGAACCTAGTTCCACTGTCGCTACCACCAAAGCCAGGCCAGGCGGACCAGAAGAACCACAGGACGGGGAACGCCTCTTTCACTCGTAGATGTGGGTCAAGGGGGCTATGCTTCATTTCATTGTCGATAGCGGTAGTCAAAAGAACCTGATTTCAGCAGAGGTCGTCAAGTGGCTGGACCTGCCAACAACACCGCACCCGCAACCCTACACCATCGGCTGGCTTCGCTAAGGAAGAGATCTTTGTGTCAGCCAATAGTGTCATCTGCCCTACGGCATCAAGCCTTTCAAAGATGAGGTACTGTGTGATATTGCTCCCCTTGAAGTTTGTGATGTTATTTTAGGACAACCATATTTGTGGAAGCGTCATGTTGTGTATGAGTCTAGACCCTGCAGTGTTATTACTACTTTGGGTAGACAATTGTACAGGATCCCAGAGGTAGCATCACCTACTGCTATTTCTTTAATCTCTGCTAAGCAATGCAGTAAGGTCATTTCACAGACTGGGAATTTCGTCATCTTTGTGATCTGTGCTCATAGTAAGAAGAGGATCGTCGCCACATCTGTGACCTCTACACAACCCCTCTCTTTGCAGCAAAAACAAGTGGACGGGATCGTGGAAGAATACAAAGACATCTTCTCATCACCTACAGGGGTACCAACACACTGCCAAGTCAAGCATCCAATTGATCTGACCCCCGACGCACCTCTACCTAATGGAACAGTCTATCGACGTTCGTTGATGGAGAATGATGAAATCAGGCGTCAGATCCAAGAGATTCTTCAAAAGGGGCACATCAAACCCAGCTCCTCCGCTTGCGGAAGCCCAATTGTACTAGTGCAGAAGAAGGACGAGACTTGGCGACTCTACATTGATTACAGAGCCTTAAACAAAATCACAGTCAGGAATCACTACCCCATTCCCAGGATTGATGACCTTCTTGACCAACTCAAGGGGGAAAAGTTCTTCGGCAAGATTGACCTGAAGTTTGGCTACCACCAGATTCCCATCGAACCAACTGATGTATGGAAGACAACCTTCAAGTCTAAAAAAGGTCTCTACGAATGGCTAGCCATGCCCTTTGGCCTAACAAATGCACCAGCCACTTTCATGAGGTTGATGGATGATGTATTGAGACCCTTCACCAACTCCTTTGTGGTAGTATATTTGGATGACATCCCCATCTTCAACAGAACGTCGGAGGAGCACATGCGGCATATTCAACAGGTTTTGAGCACTTTGCGACAACATAAGCTTTATGCCAACTTGGAAAAATACTCTTTTGGAATGAACAGGGTCTGATACTTGGGCTACATTGTTGATGAGCATGGGGTACATGTTGATCCAGCTAAGATCCAAGTCATCCGTGATTGGCCAGCCCTGACCACACTAACCGAGCTTCAGAGATTTTTGGGACTAGCCAACTTCTATTGACGGTTCGTGTTGGTATTCTCCCATATTGCATGGGCCCTCAACCAGGTGACCAAGGGTGATGGTAGGGCCAAGTTTGTGTGGGGGAAGGAGCATCAACGAGCATTCAATGATCTGAAGCATCGCTTGTGCTCAACTCCAGTACTCTCCTTGCCTGATCTGCAACAACCATTCGAGATTGAGACTGATGCATCTGACTATGTTGTGGGCGCAGTTCTCGCTCAACACAGGCATTTGGTGGTATACCATAGTGAGACACTCTCCGGTATTGTCCGGAAATACCCCACCTATGACAAGGAAATGTACTCCATTGTACAAGCCTGTCGTCAATGGAAACATTACTTTTTGGGGAAATAGACGATCATACACACTGATCACAAGCCTCTACAATTCGTACAGACACAAGGGAAATTGCAAAACGACTGCCATCAGAAGTGGTCCACCTACCTGCAGCAGTTCCATCTCAACATAAATTATAAGAATGGTATCTCCAATTGTGTCACTGACTGCCTCAGTCGACCTCTTGTGGCTGCACTCACCACTGTGCTCCATTCCTGTGGACATGAAGCATATGAGTGGCCCCAACTTTATCAGCAAGATCTGGACTTCGCCACCACCTATCAACTCTTGGGTACAAGCACAACTGTCACTAATTTTCACATTCAAGATAGATTCTTATGCCACCTGGGCCATCTCTATGTTCCTACAAGCGAGCGTGCAAAGCTGATTTGGAAAGCCCACTACAGTCGGGTGGTAGGACATTTTGGCATGGAGAAAATTGTGGTCGTTCTTCAGAAACGTTTTATTGGCCAAAACTTTGACATGACGTCAGCAAGTATATCAGATCTTGCACTGCATGTGCCATTGCCAAGCCAACCATCAAGAAGCAAGGATTATACACCCATCTTCCTATTCCCAAGAAGCCTTGGGAATCCATCTCAATGGATTAGATGTTTGGCTTGTCCACCAAGCAAGGAAATGACTGTTTGTGGTCATTGATCGGTTTTTTAAGATGGCCATCCTCACAGCCTGTAAGAAGAATGGCACAGTGACAGATACTGCTAAGCTCTTCTTCGAACGAGTGTGGGTCCACTTTGGGATACCATAGATCATCATCTTCGACCGAGACAACAATTTCCTCAACACCTTTTGGTCGAGTCTCTGGTCTATGTTGGACACCAAGCTCACAAAATCCACTGCTTTCCACCCCCAAACCAATGGCCAAACAGAGGTCATCAATCAGATGATTGTGCACATCCTGCGCATGTACAATTCTAAGCATCCACGTACATGGGACAAGAGTCTCCCATATGTCCAACACATTTACAACAAGGCTCTCCATAGTTCCATCGGCCATAGCCCATTTCAAGTGGGTCTGGGATTTCAACCTTAGGACCCATTGATGTTGCACTTCCTCTTGCCATTGCACAGACAGACTCTTCCCCTGATCAGTCTATGATCGACAAAGCCACTAGATTCCTTTAGCGGATTCAACACATTCGCCAACATGTCTAGGAGATTTTGCAGAAATCCAATGCTAAGTACAAGCAACGCCATTATCAACACAAGGTACCACACCAGTTTCAGGTTGGTGATAAAGTCTGGTTACATTTGCAGAAGGAGCATCTCACCGGACCCCATCGAAAGCTTCACCCACTTCGTTATGGGCCTTACACTATCACCAAGGCTGTGGGTAGCAATGTTTTTGAGCTCAACACTCCACCCTTCCTTGGTCTGCATCAAGTATTCAATGTGGACCTCCTTTGGCCATATTTTCCCCCATTATTGGACACCTTCAAGATCACAGAACAGTTAACACCAACAAAGCTCAACCCTGACTACATGGAACAAGCATCCACTGATCAGATAGTGGACACACAGGTCAAGGGTACTCGCCAACAACGGATTCAACTTTATCGGGTTGTCAAGGCAAGGAAACTCCTACACCAAGGCAAGTGGCTCACCCGAGGCCAAATCCAACAGAAGTTTCATCACCTGATGGAGGAACTCAACACAATGGAGACCATTGCTTCCTAAGGGGGAGGATTGATCCAGGTGGATATTGATGGCCACCCACCTATTCCAACTGGCTCCTCATGTCCATTTTTTATTCAACACGTTCTTTTATACCACTTTGTAATTATGGGTTCTACACTTCTAGGGTTGTCTGAAGCTCCACACATCCTCCAAGTGGATACGAGTGGCCTCTCGCCTAATCCAACTAGCTTATTTTGTATGTTTTCATGTCAACAAATCTTGATGTACTTCGAGGGTCGTTTTGGGGCCCTAAACGTTGTTTTTTTTTACTCGCCACAATCAAACTGTAGACAGAGTCAAAGTTTGACGGTTGAATGTGTAGCTCTCTGAAAGACTTTTCCAACAAGCTATCATACACCTAAAACAAAGGTCGTATGCAAAAGTTACAACCCTTGGAAGTTGAGGTACCAAATTAAACCAACTTACCCATAAGGCCCACATGACTTTTGATGTTTCACCTTCTAGGGTTAGGTTTTTGAATGTCTAGGGTTTTGGCATTCATGAGTAATATCAAAAAGGCCTCTCAAGCCTCATTGTAATCCATTATGTTCAAACGGATGCGCATAGCAACCACATCTCTTCTAAGAGATAGCTACCACCATTCGAGCAAGTGTTCAGTTCTACAATTTTACAGTTTCAACCCATTTCATTATTTAATAGAAGATATTATTCACTAGATATTTGGGTTATTCTTCATATCTCTGTGTTTATTGTATTCAATCTGTTAATAAATTCGTTCCACTCCTAAATCTGAATCAATGTCTCATTGTGAGAATAGAAAAAAAGACCCTTCGATTAAAAAAGATCACATTTTTTCAAGTTTTGAGGGCTCTCAATTGATAAACCAACATTCTTGCAAATGACGCCTCAAAATTAAATGAAGGGGCCTTAAAGAAAAATGGGGGTACATATATATAATCATCCCCTAATTTTTATCCAAGGTCCATTAGGGATGAAGACACATTACAAATCCATCGCCCAACACTTGTCAATGCAACCAAGACATCATTTTATATCAAGCGAGAGACGAGATGCAAAGCACGTCACCTCTATGTTAGCCTCACACATGGCAATCTTTACTCAAGTGGTTATTTGAAGCTTGTTGTGTATTAATTCCAAGATCAAGTGGGATAATGGCTTAGTATGCAAGTGGTTTGTCCACTGATAGCTCTTGGTGGTAGTCAACTCTAGTTCAACTTGTTTCTTTAGTAAGAATTCCTAAGCGAATCCTATTGGTGCTTCATAGATATTGTTCTAAGTGTTGGGTTCAAATCTAGGTGGTTTTTATCTTGTTCTAGTGCTTTATTATGGCATTGGGCATTCGAGGTCTTTTGTTCTAATTGGAGGTTTTGTTTTCTATTTGGTCTCTATTCAACCCCAGTATTAGGTTGATGTGTGATTTTGTGCCTAAATTCAACATGGAGTCAACACATGTCACTCTTAAATAATAATAATAATAAATTAAGTAAATGAAAATTGTATATGTTGGCTCCAACATTTTGCTCTAAAAAGGGTTAAGGAGGAAGGGTTTGCACCTAGAGAGATTTGATCCCTCTAGAGGCTTCGTAGAACCGAAGTTAAGATGGGTCTACACTAATGAGTAGCTCATTTCTAGGCAATGTTGTAGTTGTCTTCTTGTGTTGGCATCTCATTTTGGTGCATCTATTTTGTGGGATAAACTAGATTGGTTCTCTAGAATTACTCCTTTGGGTGTTTTCTATTTCTCTTGTGACTAGGCAACAAAGGAAGTTTTTGAATATGAATTATAGGAAAGTCAAAGAATTGCATTAAAAATTCACAAAAAGCAACAAAACTTAAATCTTAAATCTTCTCGATGACCATCAAGGTTCATGAGAACAAGAATTGATATATATCCCAAAATGAATTGGTTATAAATATTCTTGTTCAAAAGAATAGGCAAATACAAGTTATGGAAGTTGAACGTTCCATGCTAAAAAGAATAAGCAAATACAAGTTATGGAAGTTGAACGTTCCATGCTAAAAAAACATGCTTTGCAATTTAAGTAGTCATATTCAATTGCCTCCAATTCTGCTCCAGAATGTCTTAATGAAAAAACCAATACAACAAATGATAGAAGATATGGACTTGGATATCCAAGAATCTCATTCCACCAATCTCACGTGACTATTATTGACTATTATTGGTGCCCATTTTTGCCCAGAAAGATCTAATATGGCATTAAAGAAGAATTAAACATTAAGAATGGAAATTCATTGATATCCAAAAATCTCATTCCACTAATCTCACGTGACTATTATTGGTGCCCATTTTTTCCCAGAATGATCTAATATGGTAGAAGAATTAAACATTAAGAATGGAAATTCAAATGAGCATTTAATTAATAAACAAACAAATTCCATATGCATAAACAATCAAATTCCACCAGCAAAATCAAGCCACAAGTGGTAATATATTCAAAATAATCATAATCATTCACAAAAACACGCTGACAAAATGGAAACAAATGAACTTTCCAAGAATTTACACTGTTTCGTGTTTTGGTTGAAATAATGAAAAGTAGGCTATCAGTCAAAGAATTGAATTGTTCCATGAATAGGTCCACATGCCCAAACAACACCAAGCTCGTCAATTGCCAGACTTCACTCTGAAATCTGTATCACCCATTTTGTTGCTTCAACTTAACAGCGTCACCCTTCCTTCAAAATAATAGAGGCCCGGATAAGGGATTTAG